>JACDRP010000972.1:0-16564 GCA_013841185.1 Hycleus phaleratus | reverse complement strand
ATAAAAGTCTATTCTTAGACCTTATTAGTACGCAAATTGGACGTAGAAGTCCATTCTTAGACTTTATTTTAAATGGAAGTTGGGCTTTTACAAAGACAGAAGTCCATTTTTGTACTTCCTTAATACGAAAATTAGACTTATACCAGGATAGAAGACTGTTTTTGGACCTCATTTAGATTGTATGTTATTGTCTTTATATTTGTATATTGTGCCATTTTGGACTCACTACAATGTAAAAAATATTACGGAATTTTTTTAATGATTAGAGAAAGTCCAAATTTCTATATTTTTATTGTTTTCCACATCAATTCATCAATATTTCCATCCCCATACTTTTAGCTAAAAGTTTGAAACGAAAGAAAAAATATTTGGACTTACAAGGAAGTAAAATATTGGGTATCATCTGAAAGTTCGATTATTTAGCTATCTATTGCTGAAAACTATTTTCAGATATCTTTCATAGTTTTAAAGAAATTTGTAAAATTCTAAAACAGAGTAATTTTTCAATTGCAAAAATGGTGGAGGCGCCGGGATAAATGACCCTTCTTAAATTTCCAAGTTTTCGTAGATAATTCATATTAGGGCCCACTTAATAATACAGTGTTTGGTATTATTTAAAAGCTTGATTATCTGGCTATCTACTGCTGAAAACCGTTTTCAGATAGATTTTATAGTTTTGAAGTTATTCCTGAAATTCTGAAACAACGCAGCTTTGATAATCAAAATATTGAAGGTTTCTGGACAATTTCTAGATTTTCGCCAAATTTCGGGATTTTCCGCCAATAATTCTAGATTATTCCGAACAATTTCAAGATTGTGCTTTAATTTGGGTAGAGTAAGTCCAAATTTCTACATGTTTATCGTTTTTCAGGCCACTTCAACGCATCTTCCTTCTCCATACAGATTACTAAAACTTCAAAATAGAATAACAAATATTTGGACTTACATAGAGATCAAGTATTTAGCAGTATTTTGAAGCCCAACTATCCAGCTATATAATGGTAAAAACCGCATCGCAATATCTTTGATAGTTTTGAAGATATTCATAAAAAACTAGAAATAAGTCACTTTTCAATTGCAAAAATGGTGGATGCGCCGGAGATATAAATTTTGTACACATGTACATTATATTGTTACAAATTTGTAAGCCATAAAACTGAATGTAAGCCCATTTATAATCGACCAATTAAACATAAACTAACTATAGAGTAAGAAAACCACTAGGATTCCCAGCTTAGTAACTTGAGCAAGTCGAATATAATTTAAGCATCTTTATATTGATCAAGTAAGTCCAAAAACGTGTAACATTATTGTTATCATTATAAAAATTCTACAATAAATAAAATAAAACTCAAAACTCATTGTTTTAATTAAACAATTCAATCAATTAACTGTAAGTTGTGATTTTTACATTGGACTTACATGTACTGTAAAAAAATAAAAGTGTCACATTATTAAAGTATCATTTTTTTATGAGAAAGCAATTTATAAACGATAGAAATTTTACTGATAACATCCATATGGAAGCTTAAAATGGACTTCTTTTGTACAATTTTTGGGTAAACCGTTCAGTTAAGTATAAAAATTACATTTGGACTTCTTTTAGAGGCAACGATTTTGTTGAATTTATTAAAAAAATAAAATAAAACTATTATAATCTAGTAATTATACAAACAATCGGTTTATTTGGTAGTCCATAATTAGGTGTACATTTCCACCCCTACAAAATTTATTCATTAATTCAAAATGGCGTCTCGTGTATATAATTAGATTGTTTTCAATTTTTTCTAAATTCCCATATAAATACCCGTTAATGTCACAAGAATCTCACTATTTCGAAATTTTGGACTTCATAAGTAAGTCCTAAGAAATAATGGGTGATAATATTGATTTTCATGGTACTGGTAATATAATCAAAATACCATTAAAATTGATCCAAGTAATGGGTCATCATCCGGGTAAAAAATTCCAATTCGCCAATCAATTTATCTTTTTCAATATATTATTGGTGATAATGATAATAATTTGTGACATTATTGAAATCAAACAGAAGTCCAAATTGGGACTTACTGCTGTTTTGAATCCGATTCAAACTGCCACACTTTTAATTCAGGTAAATATTGAAAATTTTGTAATATTTGGACTTCTTATGGTAAATTACACAATGTAAGTCCAAAAAAATTAGGTGTTGATCAAATGTGGTGCAATGTATTTCAATCGAGAAATCCTAACGACTATCATGAATGATAGTGGGAAATTTTTGAAATTGACCGATTTCAATGTGGAAGTCCAAAAAGAGTGTCAGCATATTTTCAAAATTATCAAAAACAATAGTTTGTTTTATTTAACATTGGTAGCTGGAACGGCTAGTTTTTTTGTTTTTGATCCCTATATATCCGGAAATTTACCATTTGCTGGTGCCTACCCGGAAAATTGTCGTCTTTTGTTCATCTTAATCCATTATCATATCATCTGGGTGGCTTACTGTCATCTAATGGGCTTCGATACCGTACTGTTTGCCGTCTGTTGTGAGACTTTTGTACAATTCAAATTGTTACACCGATTGATTCTATCGTTGAAAGTTGATGGTTGTCGTGAAGAAGTCCAAAAACAAATCAAAACTATAGTAGAACATCAAAATTTTCTAATCGAGTAAGTCCAGAATTTTTGGAATTCAATAATAATCGAACATTTACAGTTACACAATTCAAATCAATAAATTGAGTTCGATGATGTTCTTGTATCAATTCTCATTGACGATTGTAGCCAGTTGTATACAATTGTTTATAATTCTACAACCGTAAGTCCTAAATTTTGTCACAATTTTTGGTTTACATTTTTGTTACATTTAGCGGATTTACGGTGGAAGACAAAATCAAATGTGTCATGTTTATGTTGGGGCAAATGTACGAATTCGCTATGTATTGTGGTTGGAGTGAAGCCATTTCGACGGCTGTAAGTCCAGTGTAGCTTTTGGACTTACATTTAGATTTTTTCCAAATTTCAGGTGAGTGAAATTGCTGATGCTGCTTACAATACAGAATGGTATAAGCAATTCAATAAAACCTGGTGGAAATGCTTGATTATTATGATATCGAGAGCCCAAATGGACTTCGTCTTCACCGGCGGTAATGGTTTTGTACGTTTAAATATCGCAACATTCACCATTGTTTTCAAAAGTGTGTTATCATTTTATGCCGCTTTAAAAACAATCCAATCTAAAAATGAAAACTAAAAAAGTTTCAGGAAGTCCATTTTTTAATTATGCCACGCCATATCGAATGGAATTGATGAAATAATCAACAAGATTATTGTTGAATTTTTAAACAATTGTAGCAATAGAGCACTTGCAAATTTCCCATATAAATAAAAGTACACCCCCTTCTACAACCCTTCTGAGTATAAAAGGGGTAGTTTTTTCCACCCCCCACGATTGTTGTCATAATTGTGAAAGTATTCATTTGAACAGTTGACCGAAAATGTTGGAAGACTTTTATTATGGTAATAGTGACGCGATACGAATACCATTGAAATTATTGTATGTTGTTGGACTTCATCCGGCTGACAAGTTCAAATGGGCAAAAGTCCTATTCTTTATCAATTTATCAATAATTGGTCTGGTTTCCAGTTTTGGTATAATTGGTGTTATTGTCTCATTCAATTTGGGCTTCACCAACATCTCTGATTCGTTACAATCGACAGCATTAATGTTGCAAGTAAGTCTTTGTGTACATAATTGCCAAAATTGGACTTACTTTTTGTAATTTTTCCAGTTGTTTGTCACTTGTGCATCGGTTTTCTGTCACCAAGACATCTTCTATCAGATTTTAAATGACACAAAGTATTTTATGAGATTGGAGGATTTTACGCAAAGTCCGGAAGTCCATTTGGACTGCAAACGAATTTTAAAAATTGCACGCAATTCTAATAACTTCTATCTAATTCTATGTGTAATTATCGCCTTGTTCTTCGATACAGATCCATTGATTTCTGGTAATTTACCATTTGCTGGTTATTGTCCAAATGACTCGTGGAAGTCCTATTTGATTGTCGTCCACGAATATGCAGCTTTCTTAGCTTATACACATCTAATGGGCTTCGATGCTGGTTTCATTTGTATATCCAGTGAGACGATTGTACAGTTCAAATTGTTGAAAGAGAGAATTCGACAATTGTACAATTTACAAAGAAGTCCAATGGAATTCCAGAAACAATTGAAATTAATAGTTGACCATCACAATTTTCTAGTCAAGTAAATAAAAATACCCAAAGACTACCATAATCGAAAATTTCCTTTCATTTACACTATTGTAAGTCCAGTAATTTACACTATTATAAGTCCATTTTTTCTAGCTACAGCAAAAAAATATGTATCTTCGTCTCGGAGATTTTCTTATTCCAATTCATCTGTACCATAACGGCCGGTTGTGTACAATTGTTTATCATACTTGAAGAGTAAGTCCAAATTTTGGCCCTATTTCTATATTTTGAAGATTTCAATTTTTAGAGGTTTTCCTATTGAGGATAAAATTAAAACGATTATGTTCTTCTTTGGACAGATCTATGAATTCGGGCTATATTGTCTTAGTAGTGAAATTATATCATCAACTGTAAGTCCAATTGTAAGCCAAATTCGATAATTTACAAATTTAATTGTAGGCATCCCAATTAGCCGATGCAGCCTTCAATTCGAATTGGTATAATAATTGTAACGATAGTGATTATGTCAAAAGTATCTTGATGATTATACAACGATCACAAATGGACTTCGTCTTTACCGGTGGTAATGGTCTTGTGCGTTTGAATTTGGCAACTTTTACTGTTGTTTTCAAGAGTTGTCTATCATTTTACACTTCAATTAAAGCAATGGAACTTAAAAAGCAATTAGAGTGAATTAGTTACAAATAATGTAAGCCCAAATATGTTACACCCAATCACTTTGACTTACACATTAAAGCTTCAATAAAGTTTGCAATTCTCATGAAATATTTCGAAAATTTAGCTTGAATAGTACTCGAATAAAGTGTGGAAAGTTGCATTTTTTGGACTTACTCTGTGTATTTTTGATAGATAAAATAAGTCCAAATGCGTATTTGATCACGTAGACTTACACATTAAAGTTTCATTTAATTTTGTACTTCTGATGAAATATTTCGATTTAGCCTATGCAATATCAAAATAGAGCCAAGAAAAATTACATTTCTTGGACTTACATTGTGTAAATGTTTAACAAAAACATGTAGAGATCCACGCTGAAGTTTCATCAAATCAATTCGGATGAAATATATTCGGTCATTTAGCTTAAACCGCACTAGAACAAAACTTATATTTTTGGACTTACTTTATGTAACTTTTTGATAAAGAAGGTAAGCTCAAATATGTATTTGATCACATTAAAGTTTCAATAAATTTTGCAGTTCTAGTGAAATGTTTCAATCATTTAGCTTAAGCAACACCAAAATAGAACTAAGAACGTTACATTTCTTGGACTTACGTTATGTAAATTTTTGGCAAAAACATGTAGAAACCCACGTTGTAGTTGCAATAAAGCAATTCGGATGAAATATTTCGGTCATTTAACTTAAACCGTACTAGAATAAAGCTTAGAAAGTTACACTTCTTGGACTTACTTAATGTACTAACTTAAATGAAGTCTAGATGATGTAATCAAAACATTACTAATTCTTTTGTACGCGCTATCTGAGGAATATTTTGTTGTCAGTTTGTAAAAAAGGGTCAATTTTTCAACCCCCTTGTGCTCTACTACCCCTAACATTATAAAAGGGGTAGTTTTCCGATTTGTACATCAGCATTTAGTTTCAACAATTGTGACAAAATGTTGGAGGACTTTTATTGTGGTAATAGTGACACAATACGTTTCCCATTGAAATTATTGTACACTGTTGGACTTCATGCTTGTGACAAATTCAAAATGTCACAATGCTTACTTTTTATTAATTCCTCATTAATTACACTAATTATAAGTCCTGGTATTATCGATATCGTTCACTCCTACTATTTGGGCTTTGCAATTATATCAGATTCATTACAATCAACCATGTTAATACATGTATAGAGAAAATAAAAAAAATGGACTTACTTTTAATGTAACAATGATTTTCAGTTAATAATTACAAGTTTTTCGTCTATTACCACCTAGATGATTTCTATCAAATATCAACCGAAACTAGGAAATGCATCAAAGTAGAAGAATTCGATGAAAATGATGAAGTCCATTTGGACTGTCAATGAAATTGCGTCTAATTCTATTGAATTCTGTGTACTAATCGCTTCAGATGCGTTAATTTCCGGTAAATTACCATTTGCTAGTTACTATCCAAACGACACACGGAAGTCCTATTTGATCATCATCCATAAATATGCCACATTTTTAACGTATGCCAATTTAATGGACTTCGATACCAGTCTAGTCTGTTTCATGTGAAATTATAGTAGAATTCAAATATTGAATGAGGAAACTGCGCGTTTCAATGGTTATTGTAATAGAAGTCCACAGGAAGTCCAAAATCAATTTATATTTATCTTGAATGATTATAACGTTCTAATCGAGTAAGTAGATTTGAGCTTAAAACCGGCTTTATTCCTACTATTTTTACAAGTGAAAGTCCAAATTCGGTAATGTAAGTCCAAATTTTTGCAATTACATTAATAAAATTTGCATATTAACACCGGAGATTTCTTTGATACAATTCTTAACCACTCCAATCTCTAGTTGTGTACGTTTATTTAAAGTTCTAGAAGAGTAAGTCCAAATTTCAGTTGTTTCTCTAACAATATTCATAATAATGAATAGGCTTCCGTATTGCGGATAAATTGAAGACATTCGTATTCCCACTTGGATGATTATGGACTTGCGGTGTCTATTGTGGTAGTAGTAAGCCGATTTTGTCCGATGTAAGTCTTAAATTATGATAATTTGGACTTACAAACCATTAAATTTCTTATAGACAGCCAAATTAGCCGACACCTTCTTCTATTAAGACTGCTATAACAACAGTCGGAGTGATTATGTGAAGAATTTTCTAAAGATTTTACAATGATCACAAATGGACTTCATCTTTACCGATAATGGCCTAATACGCATGAATTTAGCCACATTTACTTTAATTTTCAAAACTTGTCTGTCGTTTATACGTCTATGAAAACTATAAAGCGTGAAAAATATTTAACATTATCAATATTCGATAGATTTTAATTTGTGTAAGTCCAAAATTTGTAAATTAGCTGAATTAGACAATTTTTAATATTATGTGCTGTATATTGTGTTGCCTATATTGGAAAGTACGTTATATTCAACTATAATTAATAACAATTGTATGACCGTGTGGCCTAATGGATAAGGCGTCGGACTTCGGATCCGAAGATTGCAGGTTCGAGTCCTGTCACGGTCGCTTCATACTTTTTCTAATTTTTTTCCAATTATGGCAGTATTGAAATTTGTCATTATAATGTGTGTTAAATTATTTATATTTTATCTAAAAATTTAAATAATTATTGCGTTGTATTTAGATTTAGATCGATGATGATTTCCGGTTTAGGCCTCATTTCCGGTCGATTTTCCAAACGAAAAACAAGCGAATAATCAAAAATTTCTCGTGTTTTTGTTTCGTGCAAAAATATCAAAGTAGGCCGTAATTATTTTTAAAACAAATGCTATAAATATTCAACATCAAGTGTGCTGTGGAGAAATTGTTCGAGAATCATAGCCAACTATTGTAATATTTAAGGTAAGGAATTTTTTAAATCTAGATACATATGAATGAACAAATGATAATCGTATCGAAGGTCAAGGTTTATCAAAATTGTGTGGAATTCGTTCGATTCTTTTTTGTTTTATTTCAAAAAAAAAAAAAAAAGATAGTCAACTACGATAGAAATTGAAACAAAAGAAAATAACAGGGATGTGTTGAGGTTTAATTGTGCCCTTATTGATTGTCTGCGCATGCGCAATTTCAAAATTCTAGTCATTTGTCTTTATTGTAGGCGCCGACTTTGATTATATTCAATAGTCAATCGATTCGTTTTTGTTTAATTTCGATTAATAAAAATAGCCGACTAGAACCTGAAATAAAACAAATGAATATTACAGGACCGGATTAATAGGGCCCCTGTTGACAGTTTTATACGCATGCGTTCCGTCAAAATGGCCGTTCGTTTCCATGGTAATCGCCAACTTAGATTATCTTTTGTTTAATTCCGATTAATAAAACATAGTCGACTAGAATATATCAGAAATAAAACAAATGGAAATTAATTTGGCCCTTTTTTGTGCTAGTCTCAGATTGTCAGTCGTATTCTCTAACTTTTGCCGTTACGTTGCTATAACAACGCTCGATATTAACTGTCATTTTGACAGTTCTATCTGACAAGCATAAAATAGGTTATTCAATGTTGCCATGGTGACCAATCACAATAAAGTTATAGAATACGACTGCGTGTCTCGATTGTAAGCACCGACTTTGATTGTATTTAAAATTCATTCGATTCTTTTTTGTTTAATTTCGATTAACAATAGTCGACTTTATTTTAAAAAAATAAAACAATTGAATATTACAGGAACGGATTGGAAATTAATTGGGCCCTTATTGACAATTTTAAACGCAAGTCCTCTTTTATGATTGTCCGATTATCGTCATTTGTCTCTATTGTAGGCGCCAACTTTGATTATATCTAATAATAAAAATTCACCCCATATTTGTAATAGAAACGCACCCCTTTTATTGGAATTGTTTTTTCATCGTGAAATGACTCATTTTTAGATATTAATAATTTAATTACACAACGAAGGGTTCGTTTTTTTCTAAATCGAAAATAAAGTATAAGGGGTGGAATTGATCGATTTCCGTATAGTCACCCTTGTTGATTTTTTTTTACGATTATTATTAATATTGTTGATAGAAGTATATTTTACGATAAACAATTGAAATGTAACAATTGATATGCGCCGACTCGCAAACAACCCCTACTATTTTGTTAATAAGTGATGGGGGTTGAGTTTGAACAAATTCCAGCATGTTTACGTGCATGTATTGAACGTTACCCCTATTAACGCTACACTGTTGCCGCCACCGTCGCCATCGTCGTCGCCGCCACCACCACCGCTGCCGCCGCCGTCGTCGTCGCCATCGAATTTTCTTCAATAATTTGTTAAATAATCAAGTGATCGCGATTTTATTTCATCATAAAAAAATTAATAATTTTATTCTATTTTTTTTTTCTAAATTAATAATAAGTGAATTAGGGGTAGTTTGTGTATAGGTAGAATCGACCCTTATTTATGAAATTGTTACAGTGATAATCAAGATGGCCGATGTCTGTGCGGCGGTTTGATACAATAAAATGTACAAATCAAACAATTGAATTCACCCCCTAGATGAATCATCAAAAAACAGGTAATAGGGGTTGTTTTTTTGTAATATTTTTTATAAATAATGTAGATTATAGGGATACTTTTATTCTGGGGGTTGTTTTATATTTTTGTAAATGTATATAGGGGTTGTAAAAGTGAAAGGTCAGGAAATTACTCTAGAAATTACAATTTTTTTAGGTTATTTTAAGGGTTGGAGTTTGTTTTTCCAGAAATCATAAGAGAGTTGATTGTTTTAATAAATTCAACAATAATTCAATTGTTTTATTTTATTAATTAATAAAAATTAATTAATTTCCGAATTTAATTGAGGTTATATCGAAATTCCGTAGATCTACTGATTTTTTATAATTTTATTTCAACATTCTTTTGTTCCAGATATGTTGATAACATTATCAATAATCGATTAAATAGTACAACACTCATCATTCATTTATTAATAAAATATACAACAAGTGGGGGTGAAGTGTGAAGGGTAGAATTAGAACAAAAGAAAAACGAAAAACAAACGATTCAATAGAGAAAATGGAGTCAAATGTCAAAACACCAATTAATAACAAAATGGAAGAGAAACCGATTTCCATTTATTTTTCACAACTGAAAGCGATGCTGAAACGGAATATTTTGCTGAAAAAACGCGAAAAACGAAAAACAACAGCCGTATGTATATTTCCAGAAAAAAAAACGCAATCATGTGAACGTACACTTAGTTAACAATTCAAGTGTGCAGCGACACTTAAATTACCCATAAAATTTGAAAATCGTACCAAATTTACAACGAAAAGTCACTAGAAACAAGCAAATCTAGTATGCCTTGAATTTGAACAGTGGCGTAACACGTGACGTACGTTCACATTTAATTAATTAGAAATTAATCGAAATTATCAAAAATTAATAATAAATCCCATAAACACACCCATTGTAATCCTTTAATGGAATCCATTTGATTGAAAAATATATAAATGTAAGTATACACCCTATTTCTTCCACCACCACCCCCTTCAACCCCTATATTCATCCCTATAGTGACCCTTGATCTTGATATATAGGGATTCGATCCAATTATAACCTAAAATTAGGGCAACAGAAAAAAGTGATAAATTGGACACATAACCTTGATTTCATTGATTTATTTTTGATTTTATTTCTTCTGTTTTTTTTATTGTTTTGTTTATAAAAATCAATTGTTCTTTTATTTTCCAATGGTATGTTGATAAAATTATTTCCAATCGGAATGGAATCTGTCAAATTTTATTGGAATACAATGAATCAATCTACGATATACGTTCTTAATGTTTCTATACTTATTTCTCGTTTTAATTGTCGATCAAAGTATGCAATGAGAATAGAACGTATCGCCTAGATTGTATCGTTCAATGTAAATTATTTATTCAAAAATGGGCGACTTAATTTACGACGTACGTTTATTTTCCGATCTCGATATTTAGAATTATTAGATATAATAGATATGTTGATTTCAATTGATGCATCAAGTTACGATATACGTCTTCAAACTAAACTAGTGTCTCGTGGTATTTTATCGCTCAAGTTGGCTATGTTTTTATTACGTGATGTCGTAGCTATCTACAGACGTTTGAACGATACATTAACAAATGTTAAATGTGGTGAAATATGAATTAAGCTACGACACTGCGTATCAAAGGCAAGGCTAACTGTATAGAAAAAATTGATGAAATTTGATATTAATATATGAATCAATCTAAGATTTACGTTTATGTTTATTTGTGAAATTTCAGGAAGTCCTATTACCGTTATATTCCTTGGGTATCTTGATTGTAATGAAAATTATGATACCAAATCCGAATTTTCCAAGAATGGATACACCACGTGGTGAAGCCCGTCTATTTGATCAATTTCAAAATTTCAAAAATCATACAGTCGCCGTTGTACCCAATAACAATGAAACACAAGTAAGTCCAAAAACAATAAAAGAGAAGTCCATTTTTTGTTTTTATTCGTTTGTTTATTCAAGTAAGTTCAAAGATTAAAAACAAAAAACGGAGCCAAATTATTGTTGTGTTTGTTTATTTTTGTTTTTATTCAATTGTTTACAAAAGTAAGTCCAAAAATGGAAAATAAGGAGTCCAAATCATTCTTTATTTCTGTTATTTGGTTTTTGTTTGGTTACTCAAGTAAGTTCAAAAACAAGAAGTGCAAATTATTGTTTACTTTTTATTTGTCTCTTTACATAAGTAAGTCCAAAAATAAAAATGGGGAAGTCTAAATCGTTTTCTGTTTACGTTTGTTTGCTTAAGAAAATTCACAAAACAAGAAGTCCATTTTATTTTCTTTTTGTTTGTCTCTTTGCACAAATAAGTCCAAAAATTGAAAAACAGAAGTCCATATCATTCTTTTGTTCTATTATTTGGTTTTTGTTTGGTGGCTCAAGGGAGTTCATAAAACAAGCAGTCCAAATAATTGTTTCCTTTTTATTTGTCTCTTTACACAAATAAGTCCAAAAATAAAAATGAGGAAGTCTAAATCGTTTTCTGTTTTCGTTTGTTTGCTTAAGTAAATTCACAAAACAAGAAGCCCAAATTATTGTTTTTTTATTTGTTTCTTTACACAAATAAGCCCAAAAATTGAAAAATTGAAGTCCAAAACATTTTTTGTTCGATTATTTGGTTTTTGTTAGGTTACTCGGGGAAAGTTCATAAAACAAGCAGTCCAAATTATTGTTTCTATTTGCCTCTTTTCACAAGTAAGTACAAAAAAATTAACACAAAGAAGTCCAAACTATTGCTTTGTTCTACTATTTTGTTTTTATTTATTTAAACAGGTAATAAGTTCACAAAACAAGAAGTGCAAATTATTTTGTTTTTATTTGTCTCTTTACACAAGCAAGCCCAAAAGCGAAAACAAAGAAGTCCAAATCATTATTTTGTTGTATAATTTTGTTTTTGTTTCGTTATTCAAGTACGCCCAAAAATAGGCACAAAGAAGTTCAAATTATTGTTTATTTGTCCCTTTACACAAGTAAGTCCAAAAATGAAAATAAAGAAGTCCAAATTATTTTTTGTTTTCGTTTGTTTGTTTAAGAATATTTACAAAACAAAAAGTCCAGATTTTTGTTTTTCTTATTTATCTGTTTCTTTACACAAATAAGCCCAAAAACAGAAGTTCAAATCATTTTTTGTTCTATTATTTGGGTTTTGTTTGGTGACTCGAGTAAGTTCATAAAACAAGCAGTCCAAATATTATTGTTTTCTTTTTATTTGTCTCTTTATACAAATAAAACCTAAAATAAAAAAGGAAGTCCAAATAATTTTTATATTCGTTTGTTTTCTTAAGTAAATTCATGAAACAAAAAGTCCAAATTATTGCTGTTTTATTGTTTTGTTTGTCTTTTTACTTAAGTAAGTCCAATAAATAAGAGCAAAGAAGTTCTAATCGTTCTTTTGTTCAATTATTTTGCTTTTGTTTGGTTACTCAAGTAAGTTACTCGAGAGGTCCAAACTGTTGTTTTTATTTGCCTCTTTGCACAAAGCAGTACAAAAAATTAACTCAAAGAAGTCCAAGCTATTGTTTTGTTCTATAATTTTGTTTTTGTTTATTTAACCAAATAATAAGATTACAAAACAAGAAGTCCAAATTATTGTTTTGTTTTTATATCTCTTTACACAAGCAGGCCTAAAAGCGCAAACAAAGAAGTCTAAATCATTCTTGTTATATAATTTTGCTTTTGTTTGGTTATTCAAGTAAGTCCAAAAATTTGCACAAAGAAGTCCAAATTGTTGTTTAGTTTTACTATTTTGTTTTGATTTATTCAATCAGGTAATGAGTTCACAAAACAAGAAGTCCAAATTTTTGTTTTCTTTTTATTTGGCCCCTTACACAAGCAAGTCCAAAAATAGAAACAAAGAAGTCCAAATCATTCTTTTGTTCTGTTATATTTTTTGTATGTTTACTCGTTGATCGGACAATAAGCCCAAATTATTGTTTTGTTCTATTTGTGTTTTGTTTCCAGGAATTTCTACGCAATGTCAACGATTTATGGCAGGGTATGTACCAAAATTTGGACTTACATCCAATCAATTGGCTATTATTTCCAACAAACGAAGATCTACTAACAGCCTATTGGCTACAACCGGATAAAATACCAATCGCTGTGATTTTCGAACAACCACAACCAATCAGCGGACCGTTACAGTAAGTCCAAATAATGGGTCATCTCAACAACAAAACCGGATGACCCGTTATTCTGATTTTACTGGTGGTTTTTTTTTCCGAATCAATTTTTAGATATGAAATCCGAACGAATCCCTCATTATTCGAATTACCCGATACGACAGTTCTGTACAGTTCGCCAGCTTCATGTCGACAATCATCAAACAGTTGGTCAAGTGTATTTCCAATAGAAACTGGCGATAGTTGTCCAGTTAATCAATACTATTATTCTGGTTTTTTAGCATTACAAGCTCTATTGGATTACACGAAAATACGTGTAAGTACCATTAAAAATGCTTCAATATAGTCCATCCATGTGGCAGTAGGCTGTGATTTTTGTGAACATAGGTCGTCTTCTTATTCCAACCGTTTATAAACAACATTTCAAGGACGTTCTAGTCATTCTTGATCGGTTTACGTACACGTTGACTAGAGTGTCCGATATTGATTTATAATTTCGGAAAAATAGGCTTCTTTAGGTGGAATTTTCAGGAAAACTGAAAAGACAATTGAAAATATAACAACTACCAATTGTAGAGTAAACTTTTGTCTATCCATTCATACCAATTTAATCCAATTTCGATAAATTTTACTATGCGAAATTTGGGTTCTACTAAAACCATATTTTCAACATAAAATGATAGTTTTTCAGAATTTTCAGAAAATCCAGTAGATTTTTTCAAAAACGATAGACGTATACGGATGTAGAATTTCATTTGGAATCGGATGAGATATCTGCCATTTTGATATCTGTTATCGTTTTTCAGATATTTGTGTTCCAGTATTTTCGGGGATTCACCAATTCTAAAGTCGTTTCCAACACAAAATAATTGTTTTTTCTTCTTCTTTTGTTTAGATTGATAGTGGTCGTAATGACATCAAAGTACCGGAAATATCATTGGAGATGTTCCCTAAAGAAGCCTACACTGGTAATTGGATGGTAGCATTTCGTGTATTGATACCTTTATATATGGTAATGGCGCTATCACAATTTATAACCTATTTGTTGATTTTGATTGTTGGTGAGAAAGAGAATAAAATTAAAGAAGGCATGAAGATTATGGGATTGAAAGATTCAGTCTTTTGGTAAGTTTACAAATTATTCGTGTGAATTAGCCTTCAGTTAATAGAGTGACCTTGAATGCTTTTTTACGAGTGTGAATCGAGCTTTGTTGAATTTTCTTACAATCAATCGGTTTTTTATCATTTATTCAAAAACTAGAAGAGGTATCGAGATGCGGTTTTCTTTATCAAATACTAGAATAAACAGGCTTTCTGATGATACTAGAGACTATATTGTTATCAATGTTTTTATATTTTTTATGAATTTTCAAAATTTCAACTTTCAATATGAGTACGAATATTTCAAGAAAACTATATTGCGACTAATTTAACTACTAGAAAAATTGCCTTATTTGCACCAAATTATAAAATTTGATTGACATTTTCTGTAGATCGACCAAATTATTTGGAAAAAAAGGCAAATTTTGGAAATTAATTAACAATTTAATTCGGCGCATCCACCAATTTTCGCCCAAATTGACTATACGACGGATTTTGATCAGTTATTGGAAAACTATAAAAGGTATCCGGGTGCGGTTTTTTTTAGCAAATACAAGAAACAATAAGCTTTCCAATGATGCTACAAACTATATTTTTATCGGTGTTGGTGTATTTTTTTTTTGAATTTTCAAAAATTTCACCGGGCGCATCGTCAATTTTTACATGAACTTTTTGACATTGCGATAGATTTTCGTCAATAATTCAAAAACGATAAAAGCTATTAAGATGCGGTTTTCTTTGTTGAAAACTAAAAAAAATAAGCTTTCCAATGATGTTAAACAGAATTCAGTTGTCAGTCTTTGTGTATTTTTTGCGAACTTTTAAAGTTACAATTTACAGTATGAGCATGAATATTTCAAAGGAATTCTAGAAAAATTGTTCTAAAAATTTTGGAAAAATTGCATGATGCTCCATATTATGAGCTTTAATTGAAATTATTTGTAAAATTATAAAATTATGCGAAGAGATTAGAATATTTTGGAAATTATTTGAAATTTTACCCGGCGCATCCACCATTTGTATAGAAACTATTTGACTTTACTATAAATTTTTAGCAATTACTTCAAAACTATAAAAGTGATTCCAATGCGGTTTTCACTGTCAAATAGTGGACTTAATAAGCTTTCAATTGATATCAGAAATCTTTTTATTATCTCAATCTAAATATTTCTTATTACCCCCCAAAGTTTAGAAATTGACCTATTTATTATGTTCTTCATTTCTTTGTTTCTATTAATTTTCATCAATTTCTCTAAAACCTTAAATGATATCGGACTGAATATTTAACTGTTATCTACTAGAATGTTGGGGCTTTCGAACGATATCCAATACTTTATAGTTGTTTGAAATTTTGTATTTTTATGAATGCTTAAAATTTTAGTTTAGTGTGTCGAGTCAGAAGTTTCAAACAATCGCTGTACTAGTATGTGAACATTTTTGCAAATTCTCCAAAAACTAATTGAAATATTCACTTACACTTTCCACAGTTGGAATCTATGCGAAATAGGCTTTCCAATGATACCACATACTATATTGCTATCTATATTTGAATAGTTTTTATTAATTTTTCAAAAAAAAAAAAGTTCACGGCGCCACTAATTTTTCATACCGGTGAACTTTTGCTAGTTTTACAGAAACAGTGAGAGATATTCGAATACAATTTTCTTTAGTGAAAAATACATTAAATGGGCTTCCAAATGATACCAAACACTATGTTGTTATCTCTTTTTCAATATTTTTTATCAATTTTCGAAAATTTCCAATTTGGCACCTTCATTATTTTACTCGCCTGTAAAATTTCTCCAATTTTTCATAAATGATGCAAGATATTTGCAAAAAAAAATTTTTGCTGAAAACTACATTAAATAAGCTTTCAAATGATGCCAAACACTATATTGTTATTTATATTTTAATATATTTATCGAT
>JACDRP010000971.1:0-16592 GCA_013841185.1 Hycleus phaleratus | reverse complement strand
AGATAATAGCGTTTGAAAATTACCTGAAAGAAAAATTGATTGCAGCCGAACGCTGAGAGATAATCGAATTCTGTAAAATTTGATGAAAATTACGGTATTTAGACCATCAAAATTCCAAATTTTAGTCATTTAATTGCAATATTTTCCGCGATATGAATTTTTTAATAAAACACTACAAAATCGAAATTCCTGAAAAACTATGTTATCAATTTCACCATAGAATTCAAATAGGCAATAAAATTAACGATTCTATTTAAAATAAGAAAATAGGGTGCACTACCCCATACACGGGGGTTGATAGGACAACGTAAACATTTCCTATAGTTCAACTGGAAAAACAACAAACTTCCATCAAATAGGCCCAACCGCAAGACTCACCCTGTATTTCGAATAAATTCAGCCTTATTAATTTCTAATTTAACAATAAACTTGAGTTTCATCAACTAACAATTATCACAAGCGATAATAATCTTGATAATTTGATATTATCTTTGGCACAATTCTAAGATTATTATTCAAACTACCATTATCAATCGAAATTTACGATTATTTGATGAGATCTAAAATTGCAGAAGCTGCCAATTCAACATTCCAATTGGACCGTTGTAGGGCCTCTTCACATTTCGAACGATCGGCCACTCCCAATCTACAAATTTTAAATTAAATAAAATTAATTTAAATTTAAATTAAACGACAATTCGTCGATATACTTTAATAATTTATCGATTTTTATACGTTTTACGGCAATTGAAACGTCCCATTTGCACGATTGTAGTGCCTCTAAACATTCATTTGGATCAATATCGGGGATACAATCGCGTATTTGTGTGATTTTATTGTTGCGATATTCGGGTGTCATTAAACGTTCAGCATCGGCGCTCAATAACTGCAATTAAATTGTGTTATAATTACAATTAATTAATTAATTTATAAAAATTGAGATTAGAATACTTGTGATTGTTGGATTTTTCGTTGGATTTGTTGTACACTTTGGACCATTGGTGATGGTGGTGCCGGTCTATGAGGCCGTAATTGATCATCATCATCAGGTACTTGACTGTAGAAATTTTCCGGAATTTCACTATAAACACCATCATATTGTCGACTATCATTTGAACCCCCATAAACAGCCATTTGGGTATTATAAGAATTATACGAACTTAAACTATTTGAATATTGAGTATTATTATAGAGATTCTCAACAATTCGATGATTATCACTATAACCGTTTAAATTATTAGAAATTTGATCTAAATTAGAACTAATCGATGGATTATAAACCGAATCATAATGGTGATTTGTCGATTTATTATCAAATTGATTCAAATTATAGTAGTTTTGATTCAAACTACAATTATCTTCAATTTTCGTTTCATACCATATTTTATTTACAATATTTACCGTTTCATTATTCCGACTATTCTCGATAGTTTTCGAATAGATCTCTAAATTAGTATAATTAATATCATTTAATTTCGGTATAGTATCACTAATTTCATTGATATTGTTCGATGGGGATGAAATTGAAGCCTCTTGTGGTGGTGATACAATATTTTTACTTAAAACATACTGTTCTAAATCGGCTAAAAATCCACTATCCATACTATTCTTTGGTGTATCATCCAATTTTAATGCACCAAAATCCGACAATACTGTACCACAATTAGATGTAAGTCCATTAAAAATTGATGATGTATCGAATGGATCATTTTCTAATGTTAATGTATTGTAATAAGGGGGTGGTTGTTGATAAGGTGGTGGTCCGTTTATTTCTACAACTATCAACAATTAATTCTCAATTATAATTAAAAATAAAAAAAAAATACCTTGTGGTACATCGATAGGTTCATCTAATAATGAAACATTTCTCGATTCCGGTCTTGAATGGTTGTCATTTGTTTTAATTGTAGTCTCCGGTGATGATAGATCGATTAGAATAGCCTCTCGGGAGGGTTCAATTTTCGGTGGTTGTAATGGACGTTGTGGTTTAATTTTTATTGTAAATTCATTTGTTAATTTACGATAATTAAATAATTTATCACTAGCTTTCTTACTAAATCCATTTGCTATAAATTTACAATTAAATTAAATTAATTAGAATTAAATTTTAGTAGTAAATTTACGTTTATTCAATTTTCGTCTATCATTGAGTTGTGGTGATGGTTTTGTTTCATTTTGTTGTAAACCGATTATATCCGGTGGTTCCATCGGATTTCTCAAATACATATCGTCAATATAAGATGGACTACCCCAAGATTCACCGAATGCTGAACCATGACCGGTATGGATAAATGAATTATGTAACGGTTTACTGATATCTTCCGGTTGTTTGGGTCGCATCGGATCGACTATACATCTATAAAATCAATATGGAAATAATTTTCGTAATTTATTTCAATTAAAATAATCATTAAAAAGAGGCTTTTCACCCCTTCCGCCCGCCCCCCTCACCCCTGCGATGACGTCACAAATTCGTACAATTTCGAAAAGTAAGCTGTACATTTCAATTCAACTTTGATTTGTAGACTATGAAATCACATAACCTTACAATTTATGGGGCTATGTAGCTATTATTGTAAACAATTGATTTCATAGCCTACTATACAACAATTAAATAACAGGCATAGCTTACTTTTCGAAATATACATTGACATATTTTGTAGAATTTTGTAAATTAATAGGGGAATTTAAGCGATTTTTCTAATAAACAAAGAGAGCCGTTTCATCCCCTATAGGGACGTCATTAATTCACACTATTTCGAAAAGTAAGAAGTGCGTTTCCATCCATTTTCATTAGTAGGCTATGAGATCACATAACCTTGTAACTTATTGATGGAAAAACTGATTTCATAGCCTACTATTCAAGATTTAACTGAGATCCATAGGTTACTTTTCGAAATATTTCGAGCCGCCAAACTTTAATTATAATCTTTAATTAAAATTGTCTAAATTCCTCGAAAAGGAAGCTGTGCGTCTCAATGCATAGTAGGCTATGAAAACATAATCTCGCAACTTATGAGGTTATGTGGCCGCTATTGGTAAACAATTGATTTCATAGCCTACTAGTCAACATCTAATTGACATGCACAGCTTACTTTTCTAAATATAGCGAATTGGGAAACTTTAATTATAATCATCATTAAAATTTGATTTTAAAATTAAAATTGTGTAAATTCCTCGAAAAGCAATCTATACGTCTCAATCCACTTTGATTTGTAGGCTATGAAATTACATAACCTTGTAACTACGAGGTTATTGAATGCAAAAACTGATTTCATAGCCTTCTTAATTAACGTAAACTGAGATACACAGGTTACTTTTCGAAATGTACATTGACACATCTTGTAAAATTTGTAAATTAATAGAGAAATTTAAGAGATTTTTCTAATAATTTAACGACTTTTTCTAATAAAGAAAACCATTTCACCCCCTATAGGTATGTCATTAATTTGCAACTATTTCAAAAAGTAAGCCGTACATTTCAATCCATTTTCACTAGTAGGCTATGAAATCACAACATAACCTCGTAATTTATTGATGAGAAAACTGATTTCATAACCTACTATTCAATATTGGATTGAGATCCACAGCTTACTTTTCGAAATATTTCGAAACTTTAATGTTAATTAAAATTTTATAAATTCCTTGCAAAGTAAGCTGTGCATATCAATCCAACTTTAACTAGCTGGCTATGAAATTACACAATATGACATAATCTTCTAATTTACGAGATGATGTGATTTTATAGCCAACTTTTCGAAATATAGCGAAAATTTTAATTATAATTAAAATTTTATAAATTCCTCGAAAAGTAAGCTGTGCATTTCAATCCAATTTTGACTAGTAGGCTATGAAATCACATAATACAACATAACCTCATAACTTACAAGGTTATGTACACCTCTATTGATTTCATAGCCTATTTAATTAACGTAAACTAAAATCCACAGTTAACTTTTCGTAATAATCACCTAGGGAATAATCCAATATCGAATGTTGTTAAATTCTGTCCTTTCCACCAATATAATTCAGCACTACCATCAATAATAGCAATTTGATCACCCTCTTGTACCTTCAATTTACTATCATCATCTTGACATGATAACGCTTTCATTACCATTATCATATTTTTTCGAAAGAAATCCTTTAATGCAGCAAATGTTGGACGTTCTTGTGGCAATTTCAGCCAACATTTCAATAAAATATTGTAGATTTGTGTTGGACAAGCGTCTGGTTTTTGTAAACGTTCACCATCTTTATCGATTTTGCGTAGAATTTCGGAACCGTTTAGACCCATCCAGGGGTCTTCACCGAATGTGAACATTTCCCAGACGGTGACACCGAACATCCATGTATCGGAGGCATGGCTGAATTGACGGGAACGTAATGATTCGGGTGCACACCATGGGAATGGTACTTTTTTATGTTCGGTCATTACATAACAATCTTCTTCTTGTGGTAGGGCGCGCATCAAACCGAAATCACCAATTTTCACCTACAATACAAACAAATTAAAAACAAACAAATTAAATTGTATTCAAATCGACTTTATCAACGGCAGCTAGAAGGACATTTCTACAAGCTAAATCGCGGTGTAGAAAACGTTTATTTTCCAAATACGCCATACCGTTAGCCACTTGAGTGGCATATTCACACAATAAAGTTACCGGAGTTTTTTGGCATTGTTTCCTTAAATAATCCAATAGAGAACCCAATGGGGCTAATTCAGTTACCATCATCATGGGTTGTGATAAAACTATACCATAGAGACTTATTAAATTTTGATGGTTTAAAATATGCATAGCTTGGACTTCTTTAATGAAATCCTCAAAAATACCCGGTTGGGTTAAAGCATCAGCTTTTAAAATTTTCACAGCCACCGGTAATAATCGCCCATTGGGACTCTGCCATTCGCCTAAAATCAACCGAATCAAATCGATAAAAACGATAATATTTATCGAATAAAACCTTTACGGACAACCCCAAACGAACCGTCCCCTAATTTAATCGATAAATTTATGTTGTTCTCTTGGATTAAACACGACGTAAAATCGCCCAAATTGACGCTATCGTTCTTTCGATTCGTTGTTTTATTGGCGGCCGGTATCAATTTGTTGATTAAATTCCATTTCTTCTGTTGGGCGCGTTTCTTCTTAACGGCTTCAAGCAACCGTCGGGCGCCTACAAATCGAACATTAATCGAATTTTATTTGGAATCAACGGCTACTACCGGGTCGACTCAAGCCGATTTTATCCAAATCATCGGGGGTAACATAATCGAAATGTTCCAAACGGGTGATTTGCAGATCATCGCGTATCGGTACGAGGAATTGGCTCAATTGTACGTCGATCAGAATATCGCGGATCAAATCGACCCCGTCTTCGGCCATTATTTCAAACCAAACTGAAATCGAATAATTAGAATTCAATTAATTAACAAATTAAGTGAAAGTGTTGTATTTTCTAATTAAAATCGAGATTGTTGGGCAACATTGTTATAACTACGCCTACTTTTTCTAAATTAAAACAAAAAAAATCGACGATAATCAAACTATCGAAAACAATTGAAAACTCACCCTATCAATAAAACAATACAAACCGAATTCACACGAATTTCCAATCAATTTAACCAAATTTGTTGTTAATCAATCAGTTAATTAATCAATTAATTTCCGATAATTTTTCTAGATTTCTTCGAATCAACAAATTAAAAATTGTCGCAAGGACATTTGACAGGAAAATAATGTACGTGAAGTTGCCTACGTTGTTTGTTTAAAAACAATGCTACCAATCGAACAATTTCCAGCAACGTTGCCGGATAAATCCGACTAAATTCGACGATATATAAATATTAATTAGACAATTACAAATAAATTCGACTATTCCAAACAAAATTCTATCAATTCTGTATTTTAGCGCTTCTATTATTGTAATTTGATCAAATTGCGTGTCTATTGCTAATTAGTCGAATTGATTTCAATTTGGCAACATTGCGCTGATTTCGCGGCTAATGTCGTGTGGTTATGTAAAAACGACAGGGCCGTACTCGGAATTTTGGTGGTAAGTTTTGATAATTTTCGATAAATTCAAGCGATTTTCGTTAATTTTAATTAATTTCCGGGTTGTAAACAGGCAGATTGTTGTACTGGAAGGCGTAAAGCCGCGATATTTGAATCTAATTGCCGAAATTTGGCCTACAAACATCGAAAATCCGGGCAATTCGATGGAAATTTTGATCGTTTAGGACCAAATTCGACGCAAAAATTGCGCGATTCGGTCCTAAGAAGTCCATTTTTTTCGAATTTATCTCGATTTTATTATCGACAATAAGTTTTATTAATAAAATAACAATATTGAAATTTAACCGCGCATATTTTATTGTTTGTACGGCAATTAGTGATAAGATAATTGTTATTATTAGAATAATTCGACGATTTTCATTCGTATCTGGATTACGTTAAAATTAACAATTTTTAACCATTAGAGTGATTAAAATTAGAAAATAAAACAAACAAACCAAACACTCGTTGACCGTGACCATTTTCAAAACAACTCTCATTATTCAATCAACATCCGTTCCAGACAAAATGAGTGTCACTTTTTTCGCGTTAATTGCCCTGTTGACGGTGTTCTTGGTCTATTTGGGGGTTGTTTTAATCGAAATTCACCGCAAGAAACGACTGTTGAGCGCCATTCCGACACCGGAAGAGTCTCTGTTGTTTGGTAATCTAATTTCCCTTCTATCCGACCCTGGTGAGTTTTGAATTTTTCGGTTTAAAAATCGATTGAAAATTTGGGGGGGCCGATTTCCTTTCAGATTTGTTGTTTTCGAAAATACGCGAATTTTCAACGAAATATTATCCGATTTATCGATTGTCGACATTCTATGTGGATATTGTTAATCTGCTCGATCCCAACGATATTGAGGTTTGTATACAGGGTGAGTAGAGAGGATGGTATACTTTTGTTTTTCCATCAGAAAAAATGTTCTCGTTGTTCCATCAACCCCCGGTGTATGGGGTAGTGCACCCTTCTTCCTATTCTATGGTGAAATTAAAGGGGACTTTGACAACAGCGTTAATAGTTTTTCAGGAATTTCGAGATTTTCAAAAAATTTTGATTCTATATTGTTCTATATCTCGCAAAATATTGTAGCTAGATAAACCAAATTTGATCATCAAATAGTCCAAATTATGCCCTTTACGGTAAATTTTATAGAATTGAATTATCTTTCAGCGTTTAGCTGAAATCAATTGTTCTTTCAGGCCATTTTCAAAACGTCATATCTTGTTTTAAATCGGACGGTATATTTTCCTATACAAGCGAATTATCAAATCATAGATCACTAGACTAGAGCTCCTTAAATCGGCCATCTTCTTAGCTCACTCTATATTTAGAAATTTATCAGCTAGATAACCTTGTAAATGCGAACTTTAATTAATTTTTTTATAATAAAAGTGAAATTCAATTTCAGTTATTATTATCGTCAACCAAACATCTATCGAAGAGTAAAATTTATACGTTTTTAAATCAATGGTTGGGCACCGGTTTATTGACAAGTACCGGCGCCAAATGGCATACAAGACGGAAAATTCTAACACCAGCCTTCCATTTTACAATCCTCCAACAATTCATTACAGTATTCCACGAGGAGACCAACAAATTAATCGGACAATTAAATGGAGAAATCGATAAAACTTCAATTAATATCATCCCGTTTGTGGCACATTTCACTTTACAGTCGATAGCAGGTGATTTATTTCGTAAAGTGAGCTGTGCAACTTTAGACTAGTAGGCTATGAAATAACATAACCTCGTAACTAGTGGAAAAATTGATTTCATAGCCTACTAATCGATAGTTAATCAACATGCACGGCTTACTTTTCGAAATATTATTATTGTGGAAATAATCGGGCGATAATTGTAGAAACCGCAATGGGTTTGGATAATATCGAAGAGACAACTTTAGCCGAATATCGACGGGCAGTTTATAATATCGGCAAAATTCTATTCAAACGCCTCTCGCAACCTCTATATCGATTTCAACAATTCTATAATTTGTCGCCATTAGGGCGTCAAGAACGCCGTATTGTAGAAATCCTCCATAATTTCTCCAACAATATCATCAATCAACGACAAAATCAAACGACAAAATCGCCCCAAATTGACCGGAAACACCATCTAGCAATGCTCGATTTATTATTGACAGCCCAACAAAATGGCGCCGATATCGATTTGATGGGGATTCGTGAAGAAGTCGATACTTTTATGTTCGAAGGCCACGATACAACAACAATGGCAATATCGTTTCTATTGTTAACTTTAGCAAATCAACCGGAAATCCAACAACAAGTGCGCAATGAAATCGTCGAAATTATCGGTAAAATTGCAGTATTGCCAACTTATAAACAATTGCAACAATTGAAACTGACCGAACGTTGTATTAAGGAGACGTTACGTTTATTTCCGAGTGTACCGTTTATATCGCGGTATGCCGGTGAGGAGTTCCGGACAACTACCGGATTTACAATACCGGAAGGTACGATTGTTCACGTCCATATATTCGATGTCCATAGGAATGGCCGTTTGTTTCCGGAACCGTTGAAATTCGATCCGGATCGTTTCCTACCGGAGAATATCAATCAACGACATCCGTTTGCTTATATACCGTTTAGTGCCGGACCTAGGAATTGTATCGGTAATTTGATATTCTTCAATTATTCAATAATTATTAAATTTTAACGATAGGTCAACGGTTTGCTCTACTCGAATTGAAGACTGTATTGTGTGGACTTTTAACACGGTTTATTTTCGAGGCAGTTGATGATATGTACGATGTTAAATTTAGACCCGATTTGGTACTACGACCGGCTACAGATATCAAGATACGGATTAAACCCTTACCTCAATAATGGTGTTTTTACTGGTTTTCCGATAAGTTTATACCAAAAAGGCTTCGTTAAAATTCTCAAATTTGGTTAATTCAAAAAATCTTCCACTTATAACTAAAGAGAAGTTTTTCACCCTCTAGTGAGAGGGATGACGTCACAAATTCGCACTATTTTCGAAAAGTAAGCTGTGCTTTTCAATCTACTTCAACTAGTAGGCTATGAAATCATCTAACCGTGTAACTATGAGGTTATGTGGTGCTTATTGTTGAAAACAACTGATTTCATAGCCTACTAGTCGACATAGCTTACTTTTCGAAATATTGTAAATTGAGAAATGGTTAACTTTAATTATAATTCGAATTAAAATTGTATAAAACAATTTTTGGACTATTTCGTAAAGTAGGCGGTACGTCTCAATCCAACTTTGTTTAGTAGGCTATGAAATTACATAACCTCTATTGCTGGAAAAATTGGTTTCATAGCCTACTTAATTAACGTAGACTGAGATGCACAGTTTACTTTTCGAAATATTGCCAGACAAAAATTAAGCGAATCACTTTACTTAGTCGATCTAAAAATTCAAAAATTTGTAACCTTTAAGGCGGAATTTACCTGGCGCATCCGCCATAATTGCTATTTCTGAATTTTTAAAAAGATATTTCGACATTTTTTTTGGATAATTTTCGAAAATCTTTCACTAATTACAGCCGATTCGATCTAAAAATTCAAAAATTAGTAAGCTAAAGCATAATCGATATTGTAAATCTAGTGATCTAGTAATCAATGCTTAAATGACAGATACGCCTACTTGTTGGAAATTAGTAGAAAGCGGTAAATTTAAATAAATAATAAATAAAACAGTACATCAACAGAATAAATCAACAAAATAAAAAATAAAGAAAGTCTTGTAAAACAATTGAAAATAAACATATTCAAAAATATAAAATTTGAGGTTATATTGTTGCTCTATAAACAAACGAATATCGTTCAGTTCGCCAGTTATACCAATATAAGAATACAAATTTCACCATACATTTCCCTATTGAAGTTACTAGACTTGCGAACTAGAAGGTTGGCAACCAATTTAAAATTTTATTTGCCTGGCGCACCCACCAAAATTGCCCCCTTTTGAACGAATTTTGCGAATTTTGAACGAAATTTCCAATCGAAACGATAAATCTAAAACAAAACCAACAATCTTTCGGGTTACATAAACACATCTTAACTGTTTCAATAACAGTAACAAATCGATAAAATTGCCGATGTTTGCTATTTTTGAGTTTTTACAACCGGCAGCAATTAACCCAAAAATCCACACCAATAAAAGCGGATTTATATTTGTGAATTATTCGTGAATACAACCGTAATTTTGTCGGTCGATTTATTTTAATCGACTTAAAATAGAATCCGTTCCGAATGCCGGCCCCCCATTAAACGCTGTAATATCGAACAATTGACGCATTATTTTAATAATCTGTTCGATAAGAATATCGATCGTCTTATCGGCTTTATCTTTATCGCCCCTACTAGAAGAATCGGTGTATTTTTTTCTAATTCTACTTGTTTGATTAAATACAACAAATATACGGTAGTTATCGCCTTTTTACGTTCTAACCATAAGTTTTAAATTCGCATAACTCGCTAATATTGCGAGCGATAATAATAAAAAATCTGTAATGTTTATAATCGGTAGACAATCAACAGATTAGATTAAAATTTAGTCTAATTACAGCCCAGTTAACTAATACAACAAAACAATTAGAATTGTGTTTGTTTTATTTGCAAGACCAGTGATTTATTTTGTTATAAAAATCGAATAAATAAATAATTGGGTGTTTTCTATATAAATTTCGTTTCGTCTATTAAAATAACAAAACTTCGATAATATCCGGTTGTTCTATTACCGTATAAATTCAACAATATTTCTGTTGTGACGTTTTCGTAAATTGTTTGGATTGTCTGATTGAACACAGACTTATAGCCATGGATTTTAAAATAAATCGATCTCCTACTTAAATACATCGATAAGTTTGTTGAATGCTTCAATTTCGTCAAGATTTATAACCATTGAAACTATAAAATTAAATTGTTTTTCAATTAAACGAACAGTAAAAATTGTCGAATTGTGATAAGTTGATTATAAGAATAACGATGATGATTTTCGTTGTTTTGTGTTGTTTTATTTGCGTTTTTATCAATTTTGATCGATATACCGCCAGTGGAATTGAAGGTAAATGACTTATTTAAATTAGTTCTAATCTTATCACAATTTCTATAGTTTGAATAAAGAGAGACTACAAATTCGCACAATTTCAAAAAGTAAGCTGTGCATTCCAATTAAGCGTCGCTTAGTAGGCTATGGAATCGAATAACCTCACAACTACGAGGTTATTGCCGAAAAAACCGATTTCATAGCCTACTAGTCGCCACTTAATCGAGATGCACAGCTTACTTTTCGAAATAATACGAGATCGACACTATTTGGACGTTAATTAAGTGCTGATTAGTTGGCTATGAAATCACATTACGAGGTTATGTGGTGCTTATTGTTGACAACAACCGATTTCATAGCCTACTAGTCAACAGTTAAATCGAGATGCACAGCTTACTTTTCGAAATAATACGAGACGGGAATGAATAATGCAAATAACTTTTTGGTTTATCAAAATTATTTTTTATTCTGTTTCTTCTGGTTGGGTCAGAATGACAACCCCCATTTTTGATTGGATTCTCCGGTAGAGCTGACGTGTAAAAATTTTCGGCGGTCACATGGGGAAATTCGCGAGGAAAAAATTGTTGAAATTTGCATCACAATTGCCGTGCATCAGCATAAGTAAGTGGAAAACGCAATACCTCTGAAGCATTGATTTGATGGATCGAGTAAGCTTGAGTTGGAAATATGGCGGGTTAAATTGTCAAAAAAAAAAAAGATCAAGTAGGCATAGGTTAAAAATTTCACATAGCATCAGCATAGTAAGTGGAAAACAGAATACCTCTGGAATACTTATGGATCAAGTAGGCTTGGGTGGAAATTTTGACATAATTACCGACAAATATGGCGGATTTAATTGTCGAAAAAATGAGAAATTTCGACGATTGGAGTCGTGGAAATCGCACAAACTATTGAAGAGATCAAATGAATTTCAATTTTACTCCAATTTTCATCTCCATTGCTAGCAATTTTCCGAATTTTTCATTTTATTTTCGATAATTTAATCCGCTATATTTGTCTATAATTATGTCAAAATTTCAACCCAAGCCTGTTTGATGCATTAGTAAATCAATACTTATTCAGAGGTACTGCGATCCAAATTTCTTGACAATTTAGTCTATAATTATGTCAAATATTCACGCCTACTTGATGCTTTAGTAAAGATTTTCTGTCATCGCTATATCCATGCATTATCATGGCATACAAAACGCAATACCTCTGAATAAGCATTACAAGCTTTGATTTATTAAAGGATCAAGTAGGCTTCGATTGAATATTTGACATAATTACTGACAAGCATAGCGGATTCAATAGTTAAATAATTAAATAAAAATGAGAAATTTCGATAACTGATGATCCAAAATGATTGAAGAGATCAAATAGACTTCAATTTTATTCCTCCCTTCATCCCCATTGCTAGCAATTATCCGAATTTCTCTATTTATTTTCGACAATTAAATCCGCCATGTTTGCCTATAATTACGTCAAATTGTCAACATAAGCCCACTTGATCCATTAGTAAATCGATGCTTGTATTCCAGAGGTATTGCGTTTTTCGTATACTAAGCTGATGCATGGCAACTGTGATGGAAATTTCAATAATTTTTTTCTCGGAAATTTCCCCATGTAACCCCCAAAAATTTTTATATGTCTGGACGCAGAAAAATCAGCTCTACCGGAAAATTAAATCAAAAATAGGGGTTGTCATTGAAAAAAATCGATATTGACGCCACTTGTTCGCGATTGTAACCGATAGTGGTCGTTTTGACCCAACCACAATAAAGTGAATAAAAAATAAAAACTTACCTGTCCGGGTGTTTTTCGAAATTTTGATGAATCCAAAAGTTATTCGCATTATTCGTAACTTTTCGTTCACACTGTATAACTGGCACACTTTCCTTACCGGCTATACAACACACGATTCCATTAATTTTTTTTGATTAAAATAGACTTGGAGTAAAATATTCGAGTTATTTGCACACCTGTTACAGATTATTCCAACGATTCGCCTGGCATCTTACCAAAAATAGTGACATTCCGCTATAGAGCCGGTTCGGATATTACGTTGAAATGCAACAATCACCATTTCCCCAAAACGAAAATTGCATGGGAATACAAGGTAATTTGGAAATACCGGGTGTACAATGCTATTGAAGTTCGCAGTAGTCTATGACTTTTTTGTGAACGTATGTCGGTTTCTTGCTTCAACTGTGTAATCTGCATTACCGACAGATCTTGTTTCAATGAGTGTCGGTAATGCAGATTATTGAGTTGAAATAAGGAGGCGACCTACGGTCGCGAAGTCATGGACTACTGCGATATTAAGTCGCCAAGAGGACGTTTAAGGAGTTCCATTTGATGGAAGTTTCTGAAATTTGGTTTTTCCACCAGAGCTATCTCTAGAAAATGTTTTCGTTGTTCTATCAACCCCCAGTATGTGGGGTACTGCACCCTACTTTCTTATTTTAAATGGAATCATTAATTTTATTGCATATTTGGATTCTATGGTGAAATTGAAGGGGACTTTGATAATATGACTTATAGTGTAGTGTTAATAGTTTTTCAGGAATTTTGACTTTTTTTGAAAATTTCGATTTTGTAGGGTTTTATGGAAAAATTCATATCTCGGAAAATATTGCAATTAAATGACAAATTTGGAATTTTAATGGTTTAAATACTGGAGTTTTCGCCAAATTTTACAGAATTGAATTATCTCTCGACGTTCGGCTGAAATCAATTTTCCTTTCAGGTAATTTTCAGACGCTATTATCTTCCTTATTTCAAATGGAAACATATATTTTTCTCTATACGGTTGGATAGAGGATAAAATTCTGCATCGAACTCTATTAACGTTCCCTATACCTATCTTTGATAGTTTTTCAGTAATTTACAATTTTCAGTTTCCTTTAGTCTAGTGTCTAGTGACCTATGACATGATAATTCGCTTCTAAAGAAAAACATAGAAGGCTTAGCAAATTGACATTAATTGTCACATTTGAGGTTAATTGTAATTATTTTATTTTTTTCAGCGGTTTCAGCCAATTTTTAAATGAAAAGACAATCCAATTGATTTGAATTTAATTATTTGTCCAATTTTCGATTATTTTCAATTGAAAAAATCTAAAAATTATTGATTATTTTGAGGTTAATTGTGACATTAGATTGTCTCTCCAAGCCTACTATGTTTTAGTATTTCGTTTCAGGGGATAAATTATTAGAAACGAAAATCTTGAATAACTGAAAAACTATTACAGATAGATATAGGGAATGTTAATACAATTCGATACAGAATTCTTTTCTCTATCCGAACGTGTAAATAAATATACCATTCGGTTTAAAATAAGAAAGATATGGGACTTTGAAAATAGCCTGAAAGAAACATCGATTTCTTCTAAACGCTGAAAGCCAATGCAATTCTATAAAATTTAACGTAAAGTACACAATTTAAACTATATGTCGATCAAATTCGAATCGTCTAGCTACAACACTTTCGGAGATAGCTCCTTAAACGTCTAACCCTATAGATGTTAAAATAGTCGAATTCCAGCCGTGCGAAATCAACTACAACGGCATCGATTGCAACCACCACCTCTACAATTGGCGCAAACTGGACAGGGCTAACGGTAGACGCAAATTGGCGATCGCCAATTCGAACGAAACCAACAGCGGGGTGTATCGTTGTCTGTACGACGCCACAATCTTGAAAATTTACGTATTGGAGATTGTCGTTTTGACGAAATATCAAGGACCACCGCCCAGAATTCTGTCGTTGGTATCGACCGATTGTACGGTTGAACCGAATTCACATATAACGATCATGTGCAACACGACGAGTACAATACGGCCGGAGATCCGCTGGTTCCGCCAATGTATCGGCAAACGTTGCGATATTTACGATAATAACATCTGTTTCTGTACGATAACAATGCAGAAACAACAATACCAACAACAGAATCCTATTTATCCGATTGATAATTTTACATATTTGAGTAAATTAAATATTTACAATATTAGAAATATAGATAGTGGTATTTATGTTTGTTTAGTCTTCTCGGTTTACGGTAAAGATTATAAGAGTGTTAAAATTAACGTTATAGAATCTAAATTAGATGGTATTACTACCAATATTGATGACACAAATACATTCCCTTTATTATTTCTAATACCATTGGCGTTTGTTCTAATACCGATTTCAATATGGTTGTGTTATCTGAAAAAGAAAACCAATAATTTCAGTGATAATAACGTCAATACAATTCAAGAACAACAAAGACAATTAATCAAGCCTATTGTTAAAGTCGATATTGTTGTTGATAAGAATGAAATAATTTAATTTTTGATAAACTGAAGCGTAATATTTCGAAAAGTAAGCCATGAATCTCAATTAACGTTAATTAAGTCGGCTATGAAATCAGTTATAAGGTTATGTAATTTCATAGCCTACTAGTCGACATTTAACTGACATACACAGCTTACTTTTCGAAATTTTCGCTAACAAATCTGTGATATCGATTCTATTAAATAAATAAACTCAAATTGACGTTGTTTTATTCAATCGGCGGCTATCACAGTTCGTTACAACAAAAACAACTAAAGTTCTATCCTAATTAAAACAAAATTCCACAAAAATTGCGTTAATTTACTTAAATAAAAAACGATTCTACTAGAATCTAATCGTAGAATCGAAATTTGTTGATACGTTCAAACAAACCATCAATCGATTCGATATTATCTTGGTTATCTTTTAAATAATAACAACGGACGTTATTCTCCAAATGACAATCGAGAATTTCCAATTTTTGGAACAATTTCAATGCATTTTTAATCGGATCCACTGATTTGGCTTCTTCTACAATTCAACAATAAATACAAAAATTTTTAGAAAGAATTCTAACGATATTACCGTAACGTAAATCTCCTTCGGTTAAATGTACTTGGATTTCGTTTAAAATTCCGTTAATCAATTCCCGTTCTAATAGCGAATTACCGATTAATTGCCGCAATGTATACGCCGATATTGTGTAGGTTTCAATTAATGGCATCAATACAGAACGCATCTGGTGTAAATATTCTAGTGTTATTGGATTATTGGTGAGTGTACGTGGTTTTTCTCTATTGGCTTCGTCTAAATCATCTTCGTCGTCGAATTGACGGGCCATCCGTCTATTCTGTACGTCATCCTCGATGCTCTGTTATTATAAATGTTGATATAAATTTTATTAACTTACAGCGCTAGTCAAGAGGATGACCTATTTGATAATTTCAATTTTGTAGTGTTCTATTAAAAAAATTCATATCTAGCAAAATATTGTCGCTAGACAGTTCAAATTTGATCAACAAATAGTTTAAATTGTGTACTTTTCTATAAATTTTATCGAATTGAATTATCTTTCAGCGTTTAGATGAAATCAACTTTCATTTCAGAACATTTTCAAAGCGCTATATCTCTCTTATTTTAAACCGAATGGTATATTTATTTACACGTTCGG
>JACDRP010000970.1:0-16603 GCA_013841185.1 Hycleus phaleratus | reverse complement strand
CACAACTACTCTATGCCCTTAATCTCAATCGTTGGTTATAATCAATTATTTTCAGGGTAAATGGCAGATTGATGTTGATAGTGGTACTCACTACCAATTTGAAATCAACCGCTATATCCTACCACGTTTTCAAATCGAATTACACCACCCCAAAGTGATTTACTACGATAGTGATAGTTTAAAAATCGAAATTTGCGCCAAATACACCTACGGGGGCCACGTTAAAGGTAGTACTTTTATCCGTTTAACTGATTCTCATCATATTTTAAAGCAATCAATTCAAATGATTAAACCCACAAATGGTTGTATGCAATTCGAATTTAGTGCAATCGATTTGAATTTGGTTGAATTACAAAAACGATTGTCGGATTCTTCGTTAACGCACGACTCAAAGGTGCAATTCTTTCTAACAACAACAGTTACCGAATACGGTACGGATAAAATTGAGATGAAAACTGGTAAGATTCTAATCACATTTAAAGCTTATCAGTTGAAATTCGATACAATTGATAAGATATTCATGCCTGGTATTCCATATTATAGTCAAATATTTATAACAAATCTACAAATTCCGATAATTAATGAAATTGTACAAATTTGTTATAATCTAGCCGTACGGAAGAGTTGGAATTTATTAAATAACGAACAATGTACGAATTTTAATTTAAACAACAATCACCAAAAAGATGGGGTGATTAAATTCGTAATACCACCATTACGTTCGAATATTATCCATTTACATTTAAATACAAGATCATTAAATCGGACAAATATCGCCGATAATCTACTTGTAATCCGTTTACATTCAACAAATCAAGATTTTATACGAATTGAACAACCCAAAATTAAATTCGAATGTCGATCTTTACAATCATTAAAGATCCACTTTACAACGGCTAATTTCCATGAGAATCAAACAGTAACGTTTTATTATTTATTAAAATCGAGAGGACAAATTGTTAAATTGAAGAAATATCAACATCAGGTGGCGAAAAAATCAAAACTATTAGAGGAGTATGAAAATTCGACAATTATCGGTAAACAACATCGACATATAATGAAAACTATGTCGACAATCGATGAATTTACATTAAAATTCAAATTAGATGATAAAATCCTAACAAATTATCAATTTCTAATCTATTACATTACAAACGATGGTGAAACGATCGTTTCAACGCGCGAAATTCAAATTGAATCGTGTCTAAATAATCGAGTTGTAGCCAAATGGGCAATGAAACAATCATATCCTGGATCATCGGTTGCTCTATTAATCGGCACAACTTCGGATTCGCTATGTTCGATTACAGCAACCGATAAGGCGACCCAATTTATGGATAATTTGAATCGTCTAGACACATTCAAATTGATGCGAACGTTTATGATCGATGAACAATTACAGAAACAATACGAATCGTTATTGACGCAATCATCCGGACGGCGGTCGTGTCTACCGCCGGTTAAGAAGAATAAAGACCAAATTTCATCGTTGATTGATGATGGGGGGACAGAATTGGAGCGAACTAAACGTTATATTTATTCATTTTCTGAAGATTTCGATGCCTACGATATTGTTAATGTATGTAATTTGTTTTAATTTAAACTATTTTGTGAAGTTTCGTTTTATTGTAGAAATTCGGCGCGAATATTATCACAAATTTGAAAATAATAACGAAACCTTGTTATACAGGTCCGGCAATACCACCGCCACCACCATCGCCGATAATTGCCGAATTGACCGACCAATATAACGATCATAATGACGATCGAATAGTACCGATACGTTCGTATTTCCCTGAAACTTGGCTATGGGAATTAGTGCCGGTTCGTGGTGCTGAAATAATACACCGTGATCTACCCCATTCTATCACCGATTGGATTACTAATATTATGTGTATATCCGAAGAACAAGGTGTTGGTTTCAGTCAAACAACACAAATTTCCTCATTTCAGCCGTTTTATATCGATGTATTAACACCGTATTCGATTAAGAAAGATGAAATTCTCTATTTACATGTGATAGTCTTCAATTATGTTACGCATAATCTTCCGATACGGTTGAGTTTGAGTGAATCTTCAGGCTTGGAATTGTTGAATCGGCGCCGGGTGGCTTTCTGTATTTCAACAAACGACACATTAACGCACGTTTTCGAACTGCAAGCGACTGAAATCGGCGTGAAAAACGTAACGATTTTAGCTGAAATCGATTCTTCATATCCTGGTGAATGTGGGCCTGATGTTTTATTAAATCGAAGGTATTCTAGAATCTATTAGGTTGTTTAAAAAATAATGTCGATCTTTATAAATGCCATAATTTTGAAGTTATTTTGACATAACTACTAAAATCCATTTGGGCATATTGCATGTCATTGGAAAAAGTACAATTTCATTTTTATTTCTGTTAGAATTCGATAATTTTCCAATATTAGGCAGAGTTGTTATTAATTATCAAAGTTGATATGGACAAGAAGTAGTTAAGGATAATTTTTTTGTATGAATTTAAACTGGGACACAAGGCGGCAGAAGCAAGTCGGAATATTAACGGGACATTCGGCAATGAATTGACTAACGAACGTACGCTTCAACGATGGTTCAAAAAATTTCGAGAAAGAGATGACTCGAAGATGAGGAAGGCGTGGACGAAAGGCGGCTATAGAAAACGATGAATTGAAAGCTTTGGTGGAGGCGAATCCTCGAACTACAGTTCGAAAGCTAGGAATGCTTCAAAGGCATTGGTAAGTCAAAAAAGCTGGACAAGTGGGTTGCACACGAGCTGAATGAGAGTCAGAAAAATCGTCGATTTGAAGTTGCGTCTTCGCTTGTTTTACGCAACTCTAATGACCCATTTCTTGGTCGAATTGTAACTTGCGACGAGACGTGGATACTTTACGATGACCGTCGGCGGTCAGCTCAGTGGTTGGACCATGATCAAGCTCCACAGCACTTCCCAAAACCCAAGTTGAATCAAAAGAAGGTGATGTTGTGTGTTTGGTGGTCTGCGTCTGGTCTGATTCATCACAGCTTCTTAGATATGGGTGAAACGATCATGACACAGAAGTATTGCAATGAAATTGATGGAATGCACCAAAAAGTTCGACAAAAGTATCCGGCTTTAGTAAACAGAAAAGGACCGATTTTGCTTCACGATAATGCTTGGCCACAAGACTAACGCTGCAAAAACTAAACCAGCTGGGATATGAAACTTTACTACATCCACCACACTTACCAGACCTTTCTCCAACTGACTTCCATTTGTTTAAACATTTAGGCCACTTTTTGAGGGATAAATGCTTTAGAAACGAAGACGAGGCCAAACATGCTTTGAACAAATTTATTAATTCCCGAATTCCACAGTTTTATGTTGATGGTATAAATGAACTTATATCTCGTTGGTCAAGATGTATTCATTCTAGCGGTTCCTATTTTGACTAAAAAGTTATGTTTTGAATCAAATATATGTATTGGGTATGTAAATATGACTCAAACTTCATCANAGGTTGTAGCTTCAGATGGAGCATACTTTGATTAAACAATTCTTTTATTTCCTAAACAAACCAATGTGTTTTATTTTCACAAAAAAGTTCGGAGTCATATTCGCACACCCAATAATTAAACTTTGACGTTAAAAACCGACATTATTTTTTAAACAACCCAATAATTCACATTAATTATTTCTTAATAATTATAAAAAGTTTTAGGGATGTTGTTTTTAAAACATTCCTCGTCGATCCGGAAGGTTATCCAATGAAACAAACAAAATCGGTTTTCCTTTGCGGCGATAACGGCGACAATCAATCAAATTCAATTGAATGGTTGTTAGAATCGATTGATAACGATGATGATATTGTGCCGGAAACGAATCAATTGAAAATTATTATAAATGGCGATCTTCTAGGTCAAACTATAGAGAATTTAGAGCAATTATTGCAAATCCCAACCGGTTGTGGGGAGCAAATTATGGCATCATTAGCGCCGAATTTATTTATTTTTAACTATTTACAAACAACCGGACAATTAACAACAACAATACGACAACGTATCGTGCGTAATTTAAAAATCGGTTATCAGAGAATTCTAAATTATTCACATAAAGACGGTTCGTTTTCGCCATTCGGTTATCACGACCCAAGCGGTTCGATGTTTCTAACAGTATTCGTTGTACGTGTCTTACAACAAGCCAAACAATTAATTTATGTTGATCAGAAATTGATTGATCGCGCCGTCCATTGGATATTCGAACATCAATTAGAGAATGGTTGTTTCAATTCAATGTTGCATGTCTTTCAAGATATGGGATTAACCAGTATTGAAAATAGTACTGCCAGTTTAACCTCGTACGTTATTATAAGTTTATTAGAAGCCGGTGTTAATATACCCGAACGGATACGTACAAATGCTAAATATTGTATACGAGGCCATTATCATTTAGATAAATACACATTGGCGATCAGTTCGTATGCTTTATTTAAGATTAATTGGTACGATGAAGCTGTACGGATGTTGAAGAAATTGGAACAAATCTCTAATCAACAAGATAATCTATTGTGGTGGAGCACAAAGAATACTTCAGCGACTACAGATATTGAAATAACAAGTTATGTATTGTTGGCATTATTGGAATATAAAACGCAAGAAAATTTAGCGAAAGCCCATTCGATTGTGCGTTGGTTAACAACAAAACAGGGCCCTAAAGGTGGTTTCCGTTCAACTCAAGATACGGTAGTCGCCCTCGATGCTCTAACTAAATATTCAACTTTCATTAATTCAAAACAATTAGATTTGAATGTAACAATATTGACAAAAAAAACAAATCGATTCAATATTAGAGCTACAGATCGTCTAAAATCGAGACATTTCAATATCAAACATGAATTGAACAATAAAAATCCGATCAAAATCAATGTTGATGGTGATGGTTGTATTCTGGCACAATTAGTGCAAACGTATTATTTAAAACAACAACGTCGACAACAACAACAAGTCAATAATTCGAATAGTGTTTTTAAATTGAATACGGAATTAACGTCAGTTTCAAATATCGATCAATGTTCAATTGTACAATTCACTTCGTGTTTAACATACGATGGACCGGATCAACAAACAAATATGGCGATATTAGAAATAGAATTACCGTCTGGTTATAAAGCGGATCGTGGGTCGCTATACCGATTGATTGATCAAACGGAGAATTCAAGTAAATTTTCTATAAATTCAACTCAAAATTTATATAGGAAGTCCCGTTATTTGACAAGTATTTGAAGAATATGTAGATCATTTTGCCAAAATTTGAGCCTTGTAACTCACCGGCAAGTATTCGCCATATTTTTGTTTCATTTCATCGTATTTCAGAGTAAACGCAAAATATTCCTTCTTGGTCGTTTTATGTGTACTGTTGATCGATGAAAATCACGACATTGTCAGTAAGGATCGTTTTTTGACCACCTTTCAAATAGGCTACAAAGCTCAAATTTTGCTCAAAATGATCTCCTGTAACGCTAAATACTTGGAATAATTTCCGAATTACTCGCCAATAATATTTTGATATAAATTATACAGGGTGAGCCAAGAGGTTGGGCTATTAACAATATAAGTTCTAATTGATGGAAGTTTCTAAAATTTGCTATGCATCTGTTTTTCTGAACCATCTCTAGCAAATATTTTCGTTGCTCTATCAACCCCCAATACAGTCCGATTCAGTAAAGNTTCCAATTACTCGACAATTAATAGGAGTTTTGGGCGGTTTGACTACAAGATGGCGGGCACTGTATAGCTTAGATGTCCCTCTTCGAATTCTTGTATAAATTTTTTCATTCGATTAAAAAATGGAAGAATTATTAGACTTTATAGCTTACTGTCCGCAGATTAAATGAATCGGACTATATATGCGATAGTGCACCTTGCTTTTCTATTTTAAAAGTTATGGTAACTTTTCTATTGCATATTTAGATTCTATAGTGAAATTGAACGGGATTTTGATATTATTACCTATGTTCTAACGTTAAGGGCGCAGGGTAGCTGTGAGAATTTTTACCGGCAAAAATGTCATTTGTCATTGAGACTACGACAACCGCAGATAAATTTTTGGAAAGAGCACTTCTTGTAGCTTCCCGTTCTTCAAAATGTTGATATACATTTGAATTACAGATGAAAATTTAACATGTTTTTTTTTCGTATTTTTGTATACAATTTCTTGTATTTTCTCTTATAACTTGGCCAATTTTGATTATTTTGCAAAAATTCTGGTACTGTTAGAGAGCAAATAAAAAGTTCTTTTCAAATCTTCAAGAAATTTTCAGATTCCATGGTTAGTTTTCCGAAAAATTAAGAAAACGTTTGGCAGGTGATATAAGAATTTGGGCAGTTTTTATTTTACAGCATTGATCAACTCCGTATTCGAAAGTTGATACAAAAGCCCTTTTTTTTGATATTTTGAAAATTGCCTGAATTATCGCGGAAAATTCGGGTTGACTTTGTGTCATCCTTTTTACTTATAAAAATTGATTATTTTGCTTTAAAATACATGCGGTTGGGTAGATAATTTTGTCCTCTTTCCGATTGATGCATTATTTTTGGAAAAAATGTTGATTTCCTGAAGAAAATTGAATGAAAATCCAGCGTCGTTATTTTGCCAAGATGTAAACAGTGCGGATTTGCCAAATCGATAATTTGTAGAATCATCAACATTCAATCCAAAGCGAGATACACAATTCGATTTGGCAAACGCGCACTTTGGCGGGTTATCTTGCTTGATAATACACAAACAAAGAGACTGGATTTTCATTCCATTTTCTTTGACAAATCAACATTTTTAACAAAAATAATGTGCTAATCGGAAAGAGAAGAAAATTATCTACCTAACCGTATGTATTTTAATGCAAAATAATCAATTTTAATAAGAGAAAACAGTGCCAGAAAAACCACTTGGTTTTTCTGCAATTTTCAAAATTTCAAAAAATGCTTTCTATCTTGCCCTCCACCTTTGTATCAGCTTTCGAATGCTGCCAGATAAAAAATGTAGAAAAAAACGGGTTGCAGCGTACAGAAGTTTTCTTACTTTTCCGGAAAACTAACGGTGGAATCGGCGAATTTCTTGACGATTTGAAAAGAATTTTTGCAAAATAATCAAAATTGGCTAAGTTAAAAAAGAAACTACAAGAAATTGTATACAAAAATACGATAAAAACATGTTAGATTTTCGTTTGTAATTCAAATTTATTTCAACATTTTGAAAAACTGGAAGAACCGTTCGGGGCTACCAGAAGTGCTCTCCGATTGTCGTAGTCCCAACGACGAGCGAGGAATCGCGAGCTAGGAATTCACATTTTTGCCGGTAAAAATTCTCACAGCTAGCCTGTGCCGTTAAGACCGAATACATTTTTCTCAAAAACAATATGCAATTTGAAAATTAGATGAAATTGTCTATAAAATGGTACCAATTTTACTAAATATATTTAATTTTAACAGGTGACAATAATAATTGAAAGTTTTCCACTATGAAATTCCATTAAATTTTCGAAATTTTGTTTGATGGGCTTTAAAATAAGATTTTGTTTGTTTGTCTAATTGTAAGTTTAAAATTGTGCATACAATAATCTTTCAAAGTTTTTATCAATTTTCCGGAAAACTAACAGTGCTATCGGAAATTTTCCTGCACATTTGCAATGCGCTAGTTTGCTATATACTGTGTGAAAATCATTTCAAAATAAGCATTATTAGCAATCTAATGAAGAAAAAATTGTAAAAAAAAAACGGGAAGATTTCCTTCTATAATTCAGTATTACTTCTGAAGTTTCAAAAATGAAAACCGGCCCAGCATGCACTTTGAATTGCTCTTTCAATTGTCCTTAAATTATCAAAATTCGTTCAAAAACAACTGAGGAATCGTGTTTCAAACATTAGCACCGAATCGAAGGGTAACACTTACTACTTTTTCAGGAATTTCGACTTTCCGTAATTTTAATTTTGATTTAAAAATTCAGATCCCTGAAAATATTGTTACTAGACAATTTAAATTGAGAACTCAAAAGGTTCAAATTATGTACTTTACGTTAAACTTTTTAGAATTGAATTATCTTTCAGTATTTAGCTGAAATTATCATTTTTTCAGCCCTGTAAAATAATCATAGTAATCTCAGATCTGATACTTAATATCATTCTGCTAAGCCGTCTATGAATTTCTGTATAGGCGAATTATCAAATCATAGGTACAAGGCAGAAACTGAAAATTCTAAATAAATGAAAAATTATTAGAAATAAGTATAGGGAATGCTGGTACAGCTCGATACAGAGTTTCTTGCTTTATCCAATAAAAAAAAATATGGATGTTCCATTTAAAAAAAAAAAGATATGACAGCCTGAAAATTACCCGAAAGAAAAATTTATTTCAGCTAAACACTGAGAGATTATTTAATTCTGTAAAGATTTGGTAAAAAGTAAATTATTTAAACTATTAGAATTCCAAATTTCAATTATTCAAACATAATCAAAATTTTCAGAAAAAATCAAAATTCCTGAAAAACTATTAACGGTAAACCATAGGTCCTGTCACCAAAGCCCATTTTACCATTTAAAATAAGAAAGTAGGGTAAATTACCCCGTTTCGTTAATAGAACAATGAAAATATTTTCTAGAGGTAGTTCAGGTGGAAAAACAGACGTAGACTAAATTTTACAAAGTTCCATCAACTAAACCTTTTTATACTTTTAATAGGTCAACCTCTTGGTTCACCCTGTATAGTTTATATAAGAAGTCCTATCAGTTGCCAAGCGATTTGAAAAATATTTTAAAGATTTATAGCAAATTTTACCGAAATCTGAGCCTCGTAGCTCACAAAGTTGCTCAAAAAATGCTCATTTTTTTCATTTCTCATTTGCATTTAAGAATAAATGCAAAGTATTTTTTATCCATCCCAAAATAAAATGAAGAAAAACCAAAAAACTCAATCTTGGGAGCAATTTTAAGTTAATCTTTATACAGGGTGTACAACGCTATTTAAGTTCGCAGTAAGTAGCTTATGACTTCGTGAACGTAGGTCAGCTTCTTATTTCAACTCTGTAATCTGCATTACCGACAAGCTATTGGAACAAGAGCATATCGGTAATGTAGATTACAAAGTTGGAATAAGAAGCTGAGCTAAGTTCACACAGTCATAGGCTATTGCGAGCTAAAATACACTCTTCTGTATGTGTGCAGTTAATTTATGAAAATCACATTTTCAGAGACAATCGTGGTTTGACCAACTTTAAAATGATTTATGAGGTTCAAATTTTGCTAAAATGACCTTTAGGAATTCTTCTAAATAAATTCTCAAAATATTATCCAAATTGCTCGCCATATAAACTATACAGGGCTTTTCACTTAAAAGTTTATATGGCAATTCCCATTATTTGACGAATACTTTGAAAAGACCATGCCACGATTTCTAAAAATGTCAGATGACTCAGAATGACTAAACAATGGTCTCAACATTGATTTTTTTTCATTTTTCTCCATTTTATTCTAGGATAGATAGAAATAATTTGCATTTATTCCAGATCACAGTGGGGAAAAATGGAAAAATATGAAAGGAGCATCCTTGGAATGAGTCATTTGACGAGCTTCAAAAATCATAGTATGATCAGAAAGGAGCGTTTTTGGCCAAATTTCTGATAAGCTATGAGGTTAAAATTTTGCTAAAATGATCTTCAAGGACCCTTTTATAAATTATTTTCAAACCGCTCTTCAAACAGTGGGAGTTGCCACTTTTGATTGAAAAACTCTGTACACCTACAGGGTGTTTCACGCCAAACTAAAAGTTCATATGCTGCCATGATTTGCCGAGAAATTTGGAAAATATTTTCAGGATTTATAGGGGGTCTTTGGAGGTCATTTGAGCAAAATTTGAACCTCGTAGCTCCTTCGGAAATTGGTGAAAAACCGCCTTAATCTCTGGCAAATCTCCCAATCTCGGCCAACCTAAAACTTTTCCCAAATAGTTGTTCATGTTTCACAACTGATCGCGGGAAATAAATTTTTCTCTTGCCGGGATTTCGAGAGTAAAAATAATGCTGCTTTAGGTTGGTCGAGATTGCGAGATTTAAAGCGGTTTCTCACCAATTTCCCAAGGAGCGACAAGGTACAAATTTCGCTCAAACGATCTCCAAAGACCGCCCTATAAATTCTTAAAATATTTTCTAAATTCCTCGCCAAATATGAACTTTTAGTCCACTGTAAAACACCTCTAGATTTTATAATTGTACAAAATTAATCATTTCTTTATTTTTTCTTTAAAACAGAATTGAAAATGTTTGAGGAAGTAAACGATAAAGTATTCTTATATTTCACAAAATTGGATCACGACGACGATACCTGCATAAGTTTCAATATAAATGAAAATAATATGATCGGACAGCGACAAGAATCAACAATTAAACTGTACGATTACTATAAACCGGAATACGAGATTGTACAATTTTATAAAACTAACGAAGACTGCAATCGAACCTTTTATAATTTAGCAACAATGCCAGAATTAGTAGTGAATGATCAACAATCATTAAATAACAATGATAACGAGAAAATTGTATCAAAACGGTGGATAAATCCGGATTTTGTCGACCGAGATATTAATCTACAAACACCCGAAGGTTATAGTTTTATATTTAACCACAATTTTTATTGTTTTTGGCTAAAATTGCAGGTAATGAAGGTGCTAATCGGGAGATTTGGTTAAAAACAAATAACTCCAATCGATATTCGTGGAAAACAAGGTAATAACAGACTTGTAGTTTTCCATAATTACTACAACAACAACACATTTATCAATAATAATAAATTAACAATGCAAATGTTGTAGACGATAAAATTTCCATGATTATTTTTAACGACATCATCGCTATCGTTCGATATTTTGTAATAATTATCCGATTGTTGTTGTTTTTGATTATTTTCTTGCGGTAAGAAAACACACATCCATTGTATTTCGCAGCCTTGACAATTTGGTTGATAAAGACGGCATTCTGCATCGCCAGGACAGGGATGATGATAGCATGGATTTTCTATAGTTGTACAATCTTTGTATGCTTTAATTAGGGAACAAATAATTAATTAATTAATTCAATTAGAAATAAACTTACTGTTAATACAAGTGTTGTGTATACAGCACCCTCCACAACACATATCAGTATCGCCACACTTTTAATTAGATTAGGTTAGAAAATTAATTAATTCAAAATTGGTAGCTTACCCAATTACCAGCAGGGCGGCAATTTTGCGCTTGTATTCCATTAAAATTATAAAAAATCAGCAATAAATATAGAAATATTGAATTTTTTAACATTAGAATTATTATGGAAGGAAACAGTGGAGACAAATTATAGAAAGTATACTTGAATGCGGTATTTATGTTATGTTTATTTTCGTAATTATCACGAATACTTACATTTTTCTATTTCAAATCGATTTTTTAATCACCTGTATCCAATTGTATAAATTCTCATTACAATTCAGCAATTCGATAAATTTTATAGCGTCGCTAATGTACGATTTCTTATCATTTTTACAATAAATCGGTGACAACAAAGAAAGTAGGAAAACCGACCAATTTTCCGCCAAATTCGGGTAACAATGAATCGCTTTTTGTGCCGCCAATAAACTGGTTTTATATTGTTTACCGATAAATGATGCTAATGATACTAAACAAAGAACCTAGAATAGAATTAAATATTAATAAACTTGAAAAAAATAATCAAATAAACTACTTTAGTAACATCGATTTTATTGCCGAATTCATTATAGTTTTGCCCCAATTTCATAGCGTTCTGTGCGCATTGGGCACCGTTCAATTCTAAACGTATCAATAATTGCGACAATGCCAACCAAACGGTCGCCTGGTCGGGGTGATAATGGGCTAAATCACTAGCCGCAATTACAGATTTTCGGGGATCACCCTAGAATTAAAAAATTTAATACAAATAATCAAATAAATCCCATAATTTTACTTGAAATAGATTAAAATAAGTTGTAAATATCGCGAAATGTTGTACACAATCCGGACGATGCTTCAATGCTTCCATTTCTTTGTAAACTAAATCAGCTAAATTGGCGTCTTGATGGAGGATGCTTAAAGCTAATGTAGCATAATAAGCCCATGGTGATGGTTTTTCTAATTGTATACTTTGAAATAATAAAATTTTCGCGGCTTCTTCACCTTGAAACATATACGCCATTGCAGCTAATGCTACTAGAACATCCGATTGTACCGATTCTTCATCAGTTAACCAATGCAATGCTTGTTCGTAGGCTTCATAAGATTCTTGATAACGCTGATCTACGATTCGATTTTAAAACAGATCAACAAAACCAAGTAGATTTACCTTTAAATAGCGCCAAAGCTTGACCACTGCCGCTATTGAACGTAGCCTTAGCGACTTGTCCGTATAATTTGGTAGCATTCGTGTATTTACCGCATTTAGCGAACAATCGGGCCGTATTGATTTTAATTAAATCACAACGATCATCTTCACGATTATCGTTAACAAGATATAGAGCATTACAGAAAGATTCAGTAGCCAATTGGTTTAAGCCCATGCGTTCTTGTAGCATGCCCAACATATTCCAAGCGCACGGATCATCCGGATCTTTCTCTATAATAATAATATACAGAATGAGCCAAGTGGTTGGCCTATTAGAAGTATAATTGATGAAAGTTTCTGAAATTTGGTATACCGCCTGAACTACTGGTACTGAACTATGGGGNCCGGTTAAAACCATGAGATGTACTCCTTGCCCTTAAATCATACGTTCGCTAACAAAAATAATGTAGTTGTTCATAAAAAATATTATGCCGTCTATTTGTATTTAGTTCGCAGAAAAGAAGAAGAGCATAAATACTACTCGGCAATTTCAGTGTTACACGCCCCCAAAAGTAAGGTTTTCGGATCGTCCCTGAATATTATTCAACACGCTAGTATGTCGAAAAGACCACTTTTCGATACACTGTGAAAAAAAAAGGAAAATATAGTAATTTTTAACTTCCCGACCAGAGGGTAGNCTACCCTATACACCGGGGGTTGATAGAACAACGAAAATATTTTGGTGGAAAAACGAGTGCATACCAAATTTTTGAAACTTTCATCAATTAGTCTAATAGGCCAACCACTTGGCTCACTCTGTATGTTGTAAAATTTTAGCCTACATATTTGTGAAAATAAAAGTGTAAATTGTTAGAATCAATAGAAAATTTTGCGAGTTCGTTTTTATAAAAAGGACCACGATTTCTAGTATTATTCAAATTCCAGAATTAATCAAAGATGTTGGCTAAAATTCTAGTGATCTGTTCGATAGTTCTAGTTGTTTATAGTGAAACTCGCGATCACGATGCCGATTGGGATCGTTATCCGAAGAAAAAACCGTACCACCACCACCATTACGACCCCTATTATCTATTTTGTAAGTCTCCAATATTTAAAATAATCGATCATAATTTTTATTTCAACAGATGGTGGTAGTTTCTTGTATTATTTAGCATTTCTATTGATAAAATTCAAGATAATTTTCGTATTGGGTGCGATTATTGTCGGCGCATTATTCGCCGGTAAATTATTCGCATTAATCAAATACAGTGACTATATAAGTGAGTATTTGTTGGAATTTTTATAGTTGTATTAATCACAAATAATTTTAGAATCTAGTGATTATCACCATAAACCGGAGAAGATTTATATAGAATCGGTGCCAACACCACATCACCACCACCACGATGTGATCCCTTATAATTCACCACCATCAAGTATCGGTGGTTATGAAACATTACCACCGAATGCACAAATCGATTACGGCCCTAATAAGCGACAATTATTCTATAATTAAATTATTTTACCTGTAAACCAAGTTAAATTATCGCTTGCTACCGGTATAGCGTGCATATTATTTATTGAATAGATCCGTTGATCTAATGGTGATTGTTTTAATGTTTTACACACCCAATATGCATAACCCAAACTACCCTGTTCATGCCATCCCAATTGGGTACTATGCCGGAATAGATCCATGGCGTCTTCGTGTTGTAGAAATTCGGCTAATAGAGCCTGTCCAATCCAACAATTAACGTAATTCGGATCGGACCGTTGGGCCTGAGAGAAGGCGCGATTCGCTAATTGATAATGGTTTAACAACAAATAGAAAACACCAAGATTCGACCATGCTATCGCGCTATTATTATTAGCAATAATCGCTTTAATTAACGAATGTTGAGCTAATTTGTAATTGTTTAAATGGAAATAACACAAGCCTAATAGATTCGAATATTGCCAATTTGTTGGTTGTTTTGTTGTTAGATATTGTAGAATTTTCGTTGATCTTATCAATAATTCATCAGATTTCGCACGATTTTCCAACTGTCGGCTATACGAGAATAAACAAGTAGCAGTATCGTACCAAATATACAAATTATCATCGATTAAACTGGCACTTTTATTGTAGCATTTTATCGAGAATTCGAATAAATCGTAATTTTCGACGATTTCATTCCGTCGATGATCACTGAATGTTTGCAACAATAAACAACGGAATTTTTGGGGTAATTGTATGGCGACATAATAGCAACAATCGGCTAATAATTTCCATAAACACGCCAAATCGTTGCGTTGTTGAATAGCCCTACAATTCAAAAATTTTAAATCAAAAACGGTGGTAAACAACAAAAATAATTACAAAATTAATTTATCGGCGGCGAATTGGAGATGATCACGGCAACTACCGAAACGTTGTTCTCGATACGATTGTTTCGCTTGATAATAGCAAGTTTCAGCGATACCCTTCAAAGCCGGCACATATTTCGCATCGATTTCTAAAATTTCGTTAAAATCACACCGTGCTTCCGTATATTCACCCAAAATTTGTTTTATATTAGCAATCTGTAATAACGAATAAATTTTCGTTGATATTGCCGTTAATGATAATTCTAATGATTTATTATAACACTTCAAAGCCGAGGTATAGGCGCCGTTAGCCAAATAACTATCAGCTAATGATTGCCAACAATTAATATTCGTATCATCGATACGAATAACGTAACGTAAATTTCTAATCGCATCATTATATTGTTGTTGTTCTAAATAATGTAAACCTAATTGTAACCATGCCCAAGAATTCGTCTTATTGATTACATTATTATCAGTTAATGATTGTAATAATTGTAAATTATTATCCCATTGTTTTAATTGTCGATAGATACGGCTCAATTCGATACCAGCATCTGAACATTGTTGATTCAAACGGAACGATTTCTCAAAACAACGCCGCGCCTTATCAATATCATTACAACAATGATAATAATTACCCAAATATAGGAAACATTGATAATTATTTGGATTATATTTGGCCGATTTTAATAACGGTTGTAAACATCGATCGTATTGTTGTAATTTAAAATGAATTCGACCAATTTCCAACCACCATTCGCTCAATTTCGATTCATCACCATTTTGAGGGATAGTTTCCAATATATTTAGGGCTTCAGTCGTTTTGTTTTGTCGGTGTAATAATTGCGAATTTAGCAATTTAAAATCGAAACTCTCCCGATCGAGTTGTTTCAACAACTCCATAGCTTCATCGAAACGATTCAAATTGATATAAGTACGAATAAAATGCGGTAATAATCGATTTAAATCTCGATTAATTACAGTCGTCTCTAATTCGATCACTTTAAATAAATCGTCATCTCGATCGGATCTAGATAGGGCTTCGATGATAAGCGGCCGAACTAGTTGTTTGAGCTTATCGTTTGTAGATTTTTCGATTTGATTGAAAGCATTGATTGCATCTTGTAGATGGTGTAGTTTTATTGAAATTTTCATTAAAAGAACACGCGCAAATTGGGTTGTTGTATTATTCGGATATAAACCGATTAATTCTTTCAATAAATCTTTAACGTGATTCAATTGTTGATCATTATCCAGAGTTAACAAAATAGATTTTGTTAATTGACCGATTGATGATTTTTTATCTAAATTTAATAGATCATTACAATAATTTCGTATTTTATCCAATGGTGGTTGTTTTAATAATTCACCGTTATTTTCGATGAATGTTTGATTGAATATTCTACAAATCCATTTCAATGAAATTGTATCTAATTCGAATAACGAATGCATTTTTTCCGCATTCACAATCAATTCGGAATATTTCTGTTGTTTGTTTAATAAATTTAAATATTCACTAAAATGTTGAATTGTTACAATTTTTGGATTGTTTAAAATGTCAATCAATAATTTTTCAAACTAGAAAATCGAAATTAATCAAAATCGAAATGAGTGTATTTGAGAAACTCACAGAATGATCCAATTGTTGTGGTCGATTCTTACACTTTGTTAAGAAATCAAATAAACAACAATTCAGTTGATTATTGTCGTCTTTAACCCTACTACTCTCGATCAATTGGAGGATTTCGGTAGTAATTTGAATAATTTGCTCATCATCGGCATTATCACAATAAAATTTACACAATTTCTCGCAATATTCAACCAGTTTCTTCTCATTTCTACCAATAAAAAAACCAATGGGAAACTAATTTTTTGCACTTGCAAGTAAACCTTACGAAGTCGAAACTCTCGATTTTGATGAT
>JACDRP010000969.1:1085-16611 GCA_013841185.1 Hycleus phaleratus | reverse complement strand
AAATGTGGCATAAAATAATTATTTTGGTGAAATTGTGTTATAGAAGTGACCCCTGCTTTAATAAAATTCTTCAATTTATTTAGAATGACCCTTGAAGATCTTTTCACATAATAAATAGGGTTGAAATAGAAAAAACTAATAAAGAATAGCACAATTTCATTAAAATTAGTTCGTTAGAATCGATTTAGAGTCTTGAAATTTTGTAATTGTTGAAAACAGACGTGGTGGCTTCAAGTTTATGCATAACTCTCCATAATTTTAGTTTAAAATTACTCAAGAAAGCCAATAATTAAATATTTTAACGATTTTTAAACCAACTAGTAAATTGAGTTATAAATTTTTGAATTATCTGCCAACTTTACAAAGACTAATAGCTTTTATATAGAAATGGATGGTAAAATTTAGATGCTTACATTAGTAACAATGGCGAACTAAATGACTACTCTTTACATGTCAACCATATGCAGTAGAGCTTGTCGAGTTTATTTTTAACGAAAAAGGAATTCCTAGCACTTTGAATTGTTGGTGAACTTTATTTTATTCACTATTAATCTATACCGTACTGTATAGAATGTTTTATTTCTGTTTATTTTAATTTTCCCGCTGAATAAGCAGGTATATCTGCCATTTCAGCACTAGACTTACTATACGTTCAGTTTTCAGTGCTTGATATTGTAGTGAAACTATAGTTAACTTTTTTAAATCTAAATTGGATAGAAAGAAAAACAAATTTCTGTTTCAGATTTGAATATTTAATTTAAAAAAATAAATATGGCTCCTTTACAAGAACAGCAAATACAAATAGTGCGGAAAAAAGTGTTATAAACCCATGAGGTATATTTACATAAAAATCAATTAGCCATTTCTAATACCAGACACAGTCTCAGAGATCAAATCAGCAGATCCAACCAATTATAAACTATTGTTGTACCAATTGCCTTAATAATGATGACCATGGCCATAAACTAAGGGGGCAACGACAGCCTTCACTGGTGTTGGATGAACAGCATGGCCCGATCGTGATACAATAGCATTGAAACCGTTATGATCATCAGCTGTATAATGGACAGTCCGGATTGTACCATCAGGTTCGACTAGGGAGTAGGAGCCTTTGACAACATCACCATCGCGGACTTCGTGTTGAGATTTATGGTCGCCAGTATGACCGTCTTGGACGCCGTAGTTGAATTCGTATTTCGGGTAAGCCTGCAAGTTTTCATCATAAATTTCAACACCAACCGAATAATGGATTACTCACATAATAATCGACGGCTTGTTCGGCCTTATAAACGGGAGCAGCGGCGATTATTGGCCCGGCTAAATGGCCATAAGAGCCGCCTAAACCATGTTCACCGATTATACCGGCATTGGCACATACCAAAATTGTTCCTAATGTAACAATCTAAACAATAATTCGATTATTAATTAAATTATCAGTAAATATAGTGGAGTATTTCACCTGTCTCAACATGTTTGATTTAATTTTATTGTTGTTTAGATGATCACAGTACTGTTGAATTTGTTGTACTGGTTATATCAACACAAACCAATTGAAGGTTTATATAGTTGTGTACCCCAAACCGTCAAACATTCACTGGGGGATTAATCGACGAGTATAGAACAAGGAAAGGAACAATAGGAGAGAAAAAATGACAGGTATTGATGCAAGTATTTGGCTATTGCAGCAACATTTCAAGGTAATTCTTTACTGTTTGTTGTTTTTTTCTGTGTGATTCGGCGAATAATAGAAACGAAAATCCAACATATTTCTATAATCTTGCTTTATAATCAAAATTAATAGTCAAGCAAGTGGAAAATTAATAATATTAGAGGCTTTTAATTAACACATTAGCGGAAATCATTATCGTATTTTTTCATATTTGATCGTTTTTCCGCTTCTATAATAAAATCCAGAAGATTACCAATGCAGATGAGTTTTCCTACAATTTAAAACCGCAATTATAAAAAATTTCCCTGTTTGTTATACTTTACGAAATCGATTTAATAACAATTCAGACAGTATCCTACCGGAAATACGTGCGTATTAAATGCATGGATGAACTTTATTACCTTCCCTGTACACATAGTCATGTGTGTTTCTCCTTGATTTTTACGTAACAAAGACATTTCCAGATTTCCATAAACTTATATGTAACTGTAACGATAAATGATTGTACATACAATTTGTATGCGGGAGAAAGAGAAAGAAAAATGTATTAAAATTTCTACACACATACACATAGATATAAATTTGTTTGCGTTACTGTTGTTCGTCGCACTTCGTTGATTATTCGAGTCAATGTTTTAAAGATTTTGTACTATTAATAACCTTAAGTTGTCGAAAAAATCGGCTAGAAAAAGGAATTTGTACTCTAACTAAAGCGAAAGTGAACCAAGCAGAAAAGCCACTTTTCCCCATTCTAGCTTAATTATCAACAATACGACTAGTTTTCACATGGTTGTGATTTGAAACGATAATTTCATAGTTGAATCTATCATTATAATCGAGCCGTCTTCCTCTATTATTAAAACTTTATTAATATCTACAGATTTGGAATTTTTAGTCGGTTTCTTTTGCGGACATTTCTCTTTTTCTTCGGTCTTTCTCAATTATACTACCACATTGATGTGAACAAGTAGGTCATAATAGTTAATAAGACATCCGTATTATGACAATATTACCCAATACTGCTATTTGTTATGATAATTATAATAATTATAGCAAGGTCGTAACTTTATTTTTGTAGTTTACGTAAGGTGGAGCAATTTCGAGTTGTAAAAATGGTGGATGCGCCGGGAGATTCAATCTAATCGTCCAATTTCCTACACTTTTAAGTGTTGAAAAGTGGATTTTTACTTGAAATTGATACTAGAGATTCTATCAAAATAAAGTCTCAAGCGAAAAATTATTTAAACAATTCTAAAGTGCTACAATTAATGATAAAACAGGCTGCTTTTGGTGTAGATTTTAAAGTAGTTGAGCGAAAATTTCTACCATTTATTCATTCTAAAGATGATTTGTTGGTTGATGATGGTAATGATGTGAAATAAAACGTTTGCATTTTTATTTGAATGATTTATTTTTTGAGAGATTACGTTTGTATAAAACACAATACTGCACACTCTGCTACAATCATCATATGATATTTACATAACTTAGAATTAAACATAAAAAAGCAAAGAAGAGAAATGGTTCAAGATACATCTTCAATATGATTGAATGAATCCGTTTTGGCATAGCGGTCAGAATTTCCCAAAATATTGCAAGTGTTAATCAATAATTTAAACAATTAAATAGGATTTAAAGAGAAACTTGCAAATACTTTGAAAAAATTATCAAAAATACTGGTGCATTCTATATTCGACAAGTTCTATTTCAATCAAAACAATATCGAAGAAGTCATCGAATATAAAACGGAAAAATGCACCTGTGTTGAGTCGTTTGAGTGGTTTATCCTTTAAGGTATCCACCTAAGGATAGATGGGCTGGAGCAGCAACTATAGCTTTGGGGGCGAGAGCGATCGGTGTGGCCGGATGTACAGCATGGCCTGATCGCGATACAACAGCATTGAAGCCGTTGTGATCGTCGGCTGTATAGTGAACAGTCCGGATTGTACCATCAGGTTCGGCTAGCGAATACGAGCCTTTTACAACATCACCATCGCGGATTTCCGATTGGGATTTCTGGTCGCCAGTGTGACCGTCTTGGACGCCGTAGTTGAATTCGTATTTGGGATAAGCCTGAAATTTTGTTTTGTAACCTAGAAAATTGTAATTGGATAGAATATTTACCACATAATCGATAGCTGGTGCGGCTTTGATATAAGCTGGAGCTGCGGCTATTGGGGCTTTAAGAAGAGCCGGTCCTAAGAGGGCCGGAGCTGGAGCTAGAGCATGACCTAGAGAGAGACCATGGACGGATAGTGCCGGTGCCGATAATAAACCGGCCCAGGCTGTTGATGCCAGTGCAATTACTGCAATAATCTAAGAGAAAATCAATTAATTGAAATCAAATTGACGGGTTAACGAATATACCTGAGTGTGCATTTTAAATTACTTTGATTAGATTGAAACAAAGTTTGAAATTGTACTGTCGTAGGTAGTGTTTTGATGATCATTTTATAGGAATGGTGCCACCCCAACAAACAGTAAACGTTCACTTGCCGATGAAATATTTGAAAAAAATCCCAATTGGCTGATGAAAACATTTACTCGAGTTCAACAACTGTAACTATAACAATAAAAAAGTGCATTGAAAGTATGGTTCAACACAAATTGGTAGCAAGGTCGCAACCAATAGACGCACACATACACACATATAGGGTGTGTCTTCTAACTCGACTCCTTTATATTACTCAAGAATATACAAAATACACACACATATACGTTGACACATACGCAACTTTCCTTAATAGCAACTATCATAATGGTGTTTAATTGGGTAATATTGTGGATTGGTCGAAAAAATGAACGCCATCCGGTGATATCCCATCGCCCATCATGATAATGACACCAACGATTGGGTGTTTTGATTAGACGATCTACACCTATTATCTAGGAATTTCAATTGTTCTCTATTAGAGAATCAATCGTTGTGTTGCAGATGATGGAGATGAAGAAGAAAAAAATTACCAACAATAATTACAGAGACTATCTAGATGTTATTAATGCAATTTGCAAATTGTTTTAAATACATAATCATGGGTTGTTAGTTTAATTGGTTGGAAATACGACTATTGTGTGTTAAAATTTAAATAAATTCTTGCGCAATTTTTATTTATAAAAAACGCCTATTGAATTATTTTCAATAAAAAAAGGAAGTAATGAATCACGGTCTTAATCGGCTAGCATCACTGGAATTTTCAGCCTTTCGCTGAAAATTCAATTCAAGAGTCATCTCGGGCCATTCGTGACCCCCAAACCTTCCGTTTTTAATCCCCGATTGTCCAAAATTAAACAGTTCAACTTTTTTGAAACGACAGATCCATTCATAAAATCTACAGTGTGATTTGGTTTCTTAATCGTGTCTGGAAATTGGTAAATTTGGCGCCAACCACCCACGTTACCCTCAACAAATATGTAAATTTATCCGAAAAGTGTGTTAATTGAAAAATTTGTACAGATAGATTAAAAATTTTGTTTTTTCTATAATTGTTAAAACTAGTACCGCACCTTGGTTTTAATTCATAGATATCGAGAATTAGATCGCAGAAAACGAAATAAAATTCAGGAAACTAGCCTGGCTTCCATTAAATCGATGCATTTTTTTGTCGCTCTACAATTTCTATATGCAATACAATTTTCTTTGCGTTTTATTTTCTTTTTTTACACAACAACTATTAAGAATAACAATATAACGATTTTAAGGTGAAAAAATTCAAATTTAAGTGAAAGTCTTAAATAAATTTTATGCAGTTTTAGTCATTTATTGTATAACTGGAGTATTAGAACCACGCCCTGTTGTTGTTATTTACTGGTTTTCCTCTCCGTCTAATAAAATCTAAAATCGTACCACCGACTTTATTCGTGTGCGTGTGTGATTTATGAACAATTAAAAATTGATCGGTAATCAATTCGTTTGAAATTATTTGCCCCAGTTGCCACCAACACACCAGATACCATTCGAAAGAATTTTGCATCAGAAAATCGTCCAACAATTCAAATTCAAATAAACTAATCCACCGACAATACGACATAAATAGAAAATCTCTTGTAAACTTCCTGTATTTCAGTAATTTCATGTGCGATATTTATCATTTCCTGAAACTTACAAGTTATATAATCCTGTTACAATTCTAAGAATAATAACAATAAAAATAATAACGGTTGTAGTTGTAGTTGTAGTAAAAGACGTCCTTGTTAAAAATGCAGAATCAGTGAGCTGTTAATAATGGGACAATACCGATTTTTCACCAATACGATTTCTATAACACAGAAGGTCGGTTGATAACACAAAAAGCAGTGTAAGGACCTTTTTCTTTTAGGTCTTTCCTACTTTGGTCGACACTCATACACAGAAATAAGTGTGTTAAAGTGAACGTTGTTGCTTGCTCAACTAGTCGCTTTTGTTCACGAAAATTTTTATTAAATCGGTCACTAATAACCTACCTACATACTGGTTTTGTTAATTAGAATAGATTATGAAATTGTACAGCATTCGATAAAGGGGACCCTAGTTTATTATGCTGCAAAATTTATGCTATGCTTAGAATAATATCGAGCGCAACCGAGACAATTAAGATAGAAAGCATACAGTGTCATTGTATTAATTACTAGTGGCGTAATTATCAACATTACAACACCACTAGTCCCTATCAAAACTGTTGCGATCAAATCTGGCACGAGCCTCACTTCCTGGGATTCCCTAATTCTCAATGGAATTGGCTCATTTTTCTAAGAACTAGAAATGGTTGGATTTTCGTGAAAATGCACTTTTTTAAACAATCTAGACGTTTAAAATTTGAATGAATAATCGTCACTATAGAAGATTGTAGAATTTCTAAACTTATTATTCGGTTGCGTTCTTGAACTTTCATTTCAATACAATTGAAGGAAAATCAGGACAATATAAACTTTTTCACACGAATTACGGAAGAGTACGACTTTCGTCACATTCTCTACATCCTCACCATCTCTAAATGGCACCAATATATGATTGTTCATCGAAATATTTTGGTTTTAAATGGGGAAAATTATGGGAAATTGGACGATCTATCGATAGAGAAAACCCCGCTTCAAGGCAATCCGATTAAAGTCAAAAAGGCGCAAATCAGCCACGTTATTGTCTATTTTGTAGAATTGCGCAACTAGATAGAATTAAGTTTTAATGAGAAACTGGGTCGGTTTAATAATTTTTTATTATTTTCAAAATAAACAACAATAGCAATTACTTAAAAAATTACAATAATTATAATAACAATAAATAGTAGAAATAATTTAAAAATTTTCATAACAGATTCTTTTTTCTCAATAACGAGTGGCAAAATTTCCTAATCCGGGTGTTGTAATTGGTTTTTCGCTCGATTTAAACGTTTGTACAGGTAGAACTGGTCGTATTATTGAATTTTTCAATCGACCATAATTATTACTATCGTTATTAAGAATCGGTTTGAAACCAGTTTCGAATTCCAATTGATTTAATCTATTTAAAGTGAATTGTTTTAAATTATTTGGTGGTTTTAGAATTATCTCAATCGGATTTAATAGATCCACATCGATTGGTATTAATTTTTCGTTATTGTTGGTTGCTTTAATTAGACTTAAATCGATAGGAAGTTCGGTTTTAGATTTGAGATTGTCGTTGTCTTCCGGTATAAAGAAATAAGTCTGTTTTATTTTATTACTGTTGTCATCTTCAGGTTGATTATTATTTTCTTTCTCTTCCTCATAAAAGCCATAATGGTGATAATATTGCACTTGTACAGGTTGACTTAGCGGGTCATATTTGGGAGTGTTACGTTTAACGATTGCATTAAAACCGGTCTTATCGTCGGCTGTATACTCGACGGATCGTATCGTACCATCTGCGTCTATCAGTGAATAGTGTCCACGTACAAAATCGCCATTTTTCCTCTCCCAATGATCCTTCATATCGCCAGTGCCGGGATCTTTGACACCGTAACTGAAGACATAATCGGACGATCTCTGCAAATTCCGCCAAAATTAAAACTATCGGTCCTTTCTAGAAACAAATCTACAAAATAACGATCGAATCGAGACTATGATCAGTGATAAATCGCATTACAATCACTATAATTTTCGTTATGACGAAATTATAGCGCCCCAAAAATTCCAATGATTTTTCGATAGGCTACAGTTTAAAATCGTTATTGTCTAAATGAAACTGCAACTTTCTTTGCCTCTAGTCAGTTTCCAGCTGAGATGAATGCTAAAATTTCCTCGTACACTTACAATTTTTATTTTGTAATAGTATTTTGTGTGTAATCAAATAAAAAGCCAGTCAAGCGCGAAAATTTTGTTGTCCTATATCCATACATTGGACATGTTTTATTATATAACACTTACAAATAACATGCAATTATATAAAATATTAATTTAGAAAGATTGCTCACAAAAATCACTGAAACTTACATGTCCTGCAGTTTTTACACCACTGATGCATAACAAACAGACCAGAAATATCGGCGATTTCTGGAAAGGAATCTTAATAATCTTTACTATAAATAAAGTTCAATGATTTGTTTATTTATTTTTATATGGAAAATGAACGCACCCACCTGTGGCATTGTGCTATCCAAGTTCAAGTTTACTATTATTGTAAGAAACCCGTTCGGATCAAAGACGCAACATTAGTGCAAGATTCCAACTTTCACGGACTAGTTACCGGCACCGGTGAATCTTACCATTTATTTATAAATTGTGCATCCCTACCAAATCAATTAAGAAATTTATTTATGGCGACAAGTGTGCCAGAGGTGCGGACGAATTTTTACGATGAAAGAGAAATTGAAGCCACCAATTCGCATCTGTTCACGATTGTTTTGATCGCAAAATTGGGAAAGATGCGTGGAATCTAACGAGTGAAAATTGAAATTAACGCTCAATGCTTCGTTGCGACAAAATTAAAAAACTTCTATAACTTCATCGCAGTCTATAAATTCTAATGGCAACTGCCATTTGGCGAGAAATTTGAAAAATTAAGTATTTGTAGAAAGGTCCCTGGAATTATTTTAGCGAAATTTGAACTTCGTAGCTTATCGTGAAGTTGTGCAAAAAACGGCTCAAGTTCTGTCTATGTTTTCTCCATCACATCCCACAATAAACGCAAATACTTCTACCCATTCCGCAATAAAATGGAAACAAATAAATTGACGTTGGATTTGTCGTTTTTGAAAACTACGAGACACAAATTTCGCTAAAATGATCTCCAGACCCTCCTATAAATCGTCAAAATATTTTTGGAATACTCTTCTCATTAACGATTGAAAAGTGCACTTTCCCTACTCGTTCTATTACCACTTTTCAACATTGAAGTGATAACTTTGCACATCTGCTAAACATAACCGGTAACTTTCCCGTTTCGTCCTAGAAAACTGAGCGAAATTTGAAAAAATACTGGTTTATGGTTGGAGAATTTCGAAGAAAAATACAATTCTAAACGTTTATTTTTTATATTAATTAACGAAAGTTTACCATCATATTGTTCGTGTTTAACCCACCAAATATTAAAAAATCATCGACAGTTTCTCTTTTATAATAATTCTAGAACATCTTCGAACAAATGTGTGTAAAAAATTAACTCAAATCTACAACTATAAGATTGAGAACCAAATAAAAATTGTTGAATTAATTAAAATTTCGATAAACTACAATGTGGGCGTTCGTCTATACCAGAACCTAGCCCGAAAATCATCCGAACAAGTCAAGAAAGCCGCCTGTGTTGGCGAATGGGCGATCAATCGAACTGCCCCATTATGCCCCAAAGACATTAATTGTTTCCTTGAGGCATTCCGTGAATTCCAGGCACATAACGAGGTAGTCGCTTCGTCCGGAAATAAAACATAATCTTCTGTATGATTGAAAACAGCTTGTGCTTCATATTCTTGTTTACCGGTAGTACCAGCACCGGTGTAAGCGATCAAACATCGACTCGTTGTCAATTCCCATAATTTACAAATCGAATTCTTCCCAGATGATAACAGATATTTACCGTTTTTCGAGAAAGCCACCGAACATACTTCCATACCATCGTGGGCTTTTTGGAAGGTATTTATACACCGATTCGATACACCATCCCATAATTTGATACTACCATCTTTACTACACGTGGCAAAAACACGTGCATCTGATGACCATTTTAGTGATGTTACAGTTTGTGTGTGTTGATGAGATGGGAAGGCACAAACGAAACATTGTAACGTATTGACATCGTATAAACGTACAACTGGATGTTGGGTGGCTACAATTAGATGATCACCGCCTGGATGGAACGACATTGCTCGGATCGGTTCAGCTTCTGTGATCGTTTTAAAAGCCTTCTTGACACTAGCTTTGGATATGTCGAACATTTTTATCGTATTATCTCTAGAACCGGAGACTAAAATCGTTTCTTTCGGGTGGAATTCCAAACATGTCACTTCCTCCATGTGGTCGTATAAAGTCCGTATAACCGGATGGCCCTGTTGTTCACCTCTTGACGGGTCCATTTCGTCCGGTGCCGATTTTGCTAACATTCGATCAACATCTAGAATTTTAATACTAGCATCGACACTACCGGTAGCTATCAATTGACCATCACTGGAGAAACAACCGGCACGACAATTACCCTTGTGTGATGTTACATAAGCTGTCTCGTATAGAGCCGGCTCGGGGGCTGGAATATTCGATTCCGTCTCAAATTCCAAATCTATAAATATTTTATCAAATTATTTAATGAATTATTTAATTTAACGACAATACCAAGTCCTGGACCAATATTATTACTACCAATACCCGGATTTGGCGGACGTTCTTTACGATCCGGCTCATGCTCTAATCCGGCTAGAACAATGTGGAATAGGCGGTCACTGGGGGCGCAAGGCGGGTCCGCTTGGACTGCTGCCGTTAAACTTGTCCCAATACTCTGATGTCCATCGTAGAATAATTGGCTACAAATAAACTCGATTAAAAAATTTTCCAAAATTTTGAATGGATTACCTAATTATTAGTCTGTAGAGAAATTCGCGACTTTTTATTAAATTACTGGTGTCGACGTCCTCTTCTTTTGAGCCGGAATTCGTCATTATTTATGTTTAATTCACGATTAGAAAAATAAGCACAACAAAACAATCTATAAAAAATTAGGTTATGTTGGTTGACCGCCAGTGTTGTCAAAGTTGATCCGAGGTAATTTTTTGTTAGAGTTTTAAAGTAATTTCCACGAGTTAATTGATATTTAATCAAAATTATTAAACATTGAACTGTGGGCAGTTTAAATCTGGATTAATAAGAATACAACGGGATTTTGTAAAAATTATTGTTTAATAAAATCCGAAATTGCGTGAAGAAAAATAAGAGTAGGCAACATGGTGGTTATTTTGTTTTGACAGATCAATAATTCAATTAGTAATTGTAGCGCGATTTATGTATATTTGGTTGCCTACTTAATTGTTTTAATTAAATTGTAATTAATACAATATTAATAATAATTTGTTATAATTTATTGCGTCATTACCATTTATTGTTTAAATTACAAAAGTAATCATGCCGTTATCTACAGTAAATAATATTTCGTTACATGATGTATTATCGAGGAGACCTTTATTATCAAAAGATTCTCTAAACTTCCCATAATACGAATATTTATCAAAATGCTAAAATATCAATATTGAAAAACTGGGTTATTAATAATTTAATAGTCACAAAATTGATAAGCGTTTAGAATTTTACAATTTTTCAACAATAATACAGTTCCCATGTGGTTTTGTTACTGACATCAATATAATCGTTATAGAGGGGTCGTATTGTTTACGCGAGTCTAATAAATAACAATAAAAAGTGAATATTTTGTAATAAAATAAGAAAATTTGCATGGATTTTTGTTAAAATTCGTTGTAAATTGTGATAATGATGGAGGGTGCTCCGAGTATACAGGAAATAGATGAGCCCCTATTGCCCACAATATCCGACATTGAGAACAATGACGATAATAGTAATAATAACGAAGAAACGGGATGTTTGTTTATTTTTTGTAATCCGAGGGGCTCAATGCATCGTTTCATTGCTTTAATTTTCATGTGTTTCCTCGGATTTGGTGAGTACCAATTTTGAGGTTAGATCAGTTGTCAAAAACACCTGATTTGTAAATTTTCCAAATTAACCAATTTTATCAACTGAAATAACTGAATTTATTTATAAATCTATTGTTCAATTGGACTTTACACGTTGTTTTGATAAAAACGAAATTCTCACATACACTGATAACAATGGAATGTTTAATATCTTTTTGCTTTTAGGTTCCTATTTTTGCTACGATAATCCAGCTGCACTAGAAGATTACATAAAACATGATCTCAATATCACAACAACACAATATATTATGTTATATTCCATATATTCGTGGCCGAATGTTGTGCTATGTTTCGTTGGAGGATTCCTGATCGACAGGTTCTTCAACCACCCGATTTTTTAAACAAATCCACTAAATTATAACAAAAATATCAAATTTTAGCGTATTTGGTATACGATTAGGCACAAATATTTATATGGGCTTAACATTAATCGGACAAATTCTATTTGCTAATGGTGTTTTTGTCGATTGGTATTGGATGATGATAGCTGGCCGATTTATATTCGGGTATTCACAAATTTCCCAATATCACATTTGATTTGATTATTCGATTGTAGAATCGGTGCGGAATCTTTGGCGGTCGCACAGAACAATTACGCCGTCTTATGGTTCAAAGGTAAAGAATTGAATATGGTGTTCGGTTTGCAATTGAGTTTTGCCCGTGTTGGTAGTACTGTAAATTTCCTAATAATGGAAACGATCTATAAATGGGTCCATCAGAAATACGAAGGACCAACTTGTTTAGGTATAATTCTATTTATAGCAACCACCACCTGTATATTTTCAATGTTATGTGCGTTAATATTGGGATTGATGGATAAACGAGCTGAACGTATTTTACGGCGCAATGAAACAACAACCAATGAAATTGTACGATTGACTGATGTAGCAGGATTTACGTGTACTTTTTGGTTAATTACAATAATTTGTGTATCGTATTATGTTGCAATTTTCCCATTTATAGGCCTTGGAAAGTACGTATAACAATTTTTAATTTAAGCGATATAATTGGGAATTTTTAGGGATTTCTTCAAGGATCGCTTCCATATGAACAATCACGATGCCAATTTTATCAATAGTATTGTTTATTTATTATCAGGATTCGTATCGCCTGTTCTAGGTTTATTAATCGATAAATCCGGTAAAAATATCTCCTGGATTATGTTGGCTGTTTCAGCTACAATTGTATCGCATTGTCTCTTAGGATTCACCCAAATTAACCCCTTTATTGGCATTGTAAGTTGATTATTTTCCAATTTGTGCTACAATAATTTCGATTTTTATTTAGATTACAATGGGTATAGCTTATTCGTGTTTAGCTAGTAGTCTCTGGCCGCTTGTATCGTTAATTATACCGGAACATCAATTAGGAACAGCTTACGGAGTGTAATTTATTTATGTCTAAATCGAATTTTCTATTAATTGAGAACAATTTCATAGATGTCAAGCTGTTCAGAATTTAGGTTTGGCGGTATTTACGATAATTGCCGGTATTATTGTTGATCATTTTGGTTATGTATGGATGGAAGTCTTCTTCATTTCCAGTCTAGCAGGTATGTATTTGTTTTAATTTAAAAATTAAACAAGAAATATTGTCGACCTCTATTAGTTGATTATGAGGGTCAATTATTCTGATATTTATTGTTTTATTGCCTCTTACAATGAAAAAGATATCAAACCAGAAGTATGACCTTTTTAAACTGTCTATATTACATTAGTGGCGTCTTATCGGCGGTAAAGGAAATTGTTTTAGATAAAGAAACAATTTTAAACCCAATTTTGCTATATTGTTAACTATAATTGATAATTGCGGCATTTTTTTTTAATTGTACGAATGTCTCATGAATTTTTATTTGCCCTATTTGTGCTCGATTTTGATTTTTATCGCCAATTTAAACGACTACTGGGATAATTATGGGAATTATCAATAATTTGTTTGTGTATTAATCAAATTTCAAGAAATTAGCACTTTAAAGTGTTTGATCTCGGACGAATTCTTAAGGCAAGTGCCATTATTTAACGAGTAACAAGAAAAATATTTTAATGATATATAGGAAGGTCCCTGGAAATCATTTTAACAAAATTTGAATTTCAGAATTCACCTTGAAGTTATTCAAACAAAAAACCTTCGTCTTAGATTGTTGTAATTTTCAAAAATTACGTCCTCATATAGAATGACTCAAGGATTGCAGAATAAATGCCAAATATTTGTGTATATTCCAGAATAAAATCGGGAAACAGTAGAAAATCGATGCAGAAACATCCGTATTTGATGTTTTTGAAAATTGCACCCGTTGCTGACGATAAAATTAAATTATTTTATAGAGACATCAATAAGAAATTGAAAGAATTTAAATAGATCGTAAATGGGTTTGAAGATTAATTAAATTTAATTATTTACCCAGACTTAATACAAATATTATAACAATAATCTTTGCACCTTTGATAAACATTGTCGACACTATGAACTTTCATAAAATTCTGTTGATAAACTTAATTACGTCTAACTTCGGCTCCTGTCTATAAAAATAAAAATGTTTACCGTCTATTCGTCCAAGAAATTGTAATTTTATTTAATTATAAATACTGTTAATGTTGATTTTCAGTGGCTCTTCTAGTAACGATAATACTTTGGCTTGTGGACATTTACAAGAGTAACGGCGTTTTAAATATGACTCCATCAAAACGACAAGAACATCAACACCAAATCCAGTAATTACTTCATAATGGTGTTAATTATTTCTATTTATTTGTTTTTTTTTTTAATCGCAAAATAGGGCGGCGAGTATTTTAGAACGCGAGAAACTCCTGGCTTCTTCATCGTGCGAAGACGGCATTAGTAATACTGGTAATATACAAGAGGGTCATCTACCATCGACAGATTTTCAGATAAGAAATCGTTATTTATCACGTATTGGAGCTACAGTAAGTGATAATGATGACGATAATTAACAACTTGAAAATTTCATGTAAAACAATACGGACTTGTTGTAAATATTTTTTGTTCTAGTTACCCGATCATTGTTATATACAAACGTATAGGGCATTGAGATGAGCAATATTTAAAAAAACAATTATAACATTTAGATTAATTTTTTTGTAAATAGATTTATAAAGTTGACAATATTTCTTACGGTAATCTCGAATAAGTACAAACAATACTTGTTTAGAATTATTCATAATATTTAGAATTTGATAAAGATTTGTGATATACATTTAATTTTTTACATGGATAATCTCATAAATAAAAGATCACAAACTTCCATTTTTGCGGTTTGTTTGACCGTTATTTTGTCTGAATTGCATTTTTACGTGGTGTTATTTCCAGAATTTAAAATTAACATAATTTATTTGTTAAGCGAAATACAGAATTTCTTCAATACAACGAATTGCAACAAATTTTCCATATTCGCATTGGGATAATTCGGTAATATTTTAACTATAAATAGTTTCCTTCGAGCGTCCTAGTATCAAAACGGTCTGCGATATCCGAGCAACATGTTCGTTAAATATCTAATTTTTTTAATATTATTTCAAGTGATTAAGGGTTGTAGAATTGATGATGAGAAGGTGAGTTACAATACTACAGATTTCAACAATTTATTGTATTTTATTTCAACAGTTTGAAGAGTTAATATCAGATCTAATACCGGACCAATTGGACGAAATCCCCAACAACCAACTATGTGTAATTTACAACCGCGAAGAACTCGATCCTGGTGACGAATTGACCCGGT
>JACDRP010000968.1:0-16629 GCA_013841185.1 Hycleus phaleratus | reverse complement strand
AAACTGAAGTACAGATAGAAGGATAGAAAGTTAGAGTAATAAAAGAATATAAACACAAAAATACAAATAGAAAAATAGAAGAATTAACAGAAAGGCAGGGTAATAGAAGGGCAGAAAGGCACAAAGTGGTTAAGATGGAAATACAGAAGTATAGAGATACAGAAAAATAGAATAATAGAAAGACAGAGAGACAAATCAATAGACAGAATGTTAGAAAAATGGAAGAATAGGAAAACAGAAAGACAATGGGACAGAATAGAAGTCAGCCAGAAAGACAGAAAAATAGACGAATAGAAAGACAGAAAGTTAGCAAAATGGCAGAATAGAAATACCGAAAGGTAAAATAATAGAGAGACAGAAAACCAGAATAATAGAAGGACCGAAAGACAGATAGAATGTTAGAAAAATAGAAGACTTAAAAAATAGAAAGACAGACAGAAAGACAACAGAACAGTATAATAGTCAGAATTCAGAATGACAGAAGAATAGAAGAACTGAAAGACAGAAAGTTGGAAAAATAGCAGAATAGGAAAACCAAAAGACCAAATAATAGAAAAACAGAAAGATAGAAAGACAAATTTAGAGAAATGCAAGAATAGAAACACAGGAACACAAACAAATAGACAGAATGACAGGAAAATAGAAAGACAGAAAGATAGAAAAATAAAAATATAGGAAGCCTTATATTAAGTCTAACTTTTTTAACGAGAATAACGCTAAAAACCCACAAAACGATAAAGTTTACCAGAACACTTCAGTTTTCTAATAAAACAACTGTTTCACCAAATAAATAAACAAATCTAATTTATTACTGGTTAAACTAAATAAACAGCCGCATATTAGCCAGTCATCATTTAAATTAATCGAATCCAATTATCAGTTTTTCATACGAAATCCTGGTACAATAAATTTAGTTTAAATAAACGTCTTGCACAACGGAATCTATTTTTAAATTCCTAGTCGAGAATGAAAAATCGTAAGGTTAGAGGTTAATAGCTATAGTAAATTTATAATTATTTGCCAACCAAAAGAACAACTCCACCTATTCTAACTAAATACAGAATTGATCTGTAGTAACCACAGACAGGATATTTTGGACCTTGAGTGAAGACATTAAGGAAGTAGGTGAACCACCTACTCGAATCCACCAGAATAATTGCCCACTCATTGGAATTATACTCAATTATTTTAAGCAAATTTTCAACGATTTCCCATTAAATTGGAAAATTGAAATAATTGGAAAATAATTCCAGTAGTTTACCAGAATTACACATTTTCATCAAATCACTTACGAAAATATGCATAGATTTTTAGAAAGTTCAAAACTATTAGACTAGTTTTATTTATTTCTAGTTTATAAGCAACGTAATAAATGATAACATTAATTTAAGGCTGGGAATTCGCATAAAAAATATGACACTAGACGATCAATTTTAATTTGTTGGTAATTATATAAGATTTGTTCTAATTTTTATCGCTTATATAACAATAAAGAATTTGTCGATTTTCTAGACGTTTCCCTGGAAAAGTCAATCATTATATCAACAAACACTCTTTTGTGCTCATCTTATTACACGATAATTAATGATGTTTCTAATTAGAAATTTCTAACAATCATGTGAAATAGAAATTTCAATCTATCATTTATTAACTAAAAAATTTCAAATTACTAATTTTGAATGCAATTCACTTGAATTTAGCAATCATATTCGTGTACAGGCGGTTTTTAAAAAGCGACCTACAATTAGGTAAAATGCTGCAATATCTGATACGATAACTATGTCATTATTCTTTCACTAATACATTGTCCTATAGTTTTGAATATTGATAAGCTGTCTTTATTAATTCCTTGAAATTCGATTACAACAGATTGTAGGCAGATTGCTGTAATAAACAATAATAGACGGGTTGTCAATAATTTGCATTATATTCAAATCGAATTGGATTTCGTAAGAAATCGAATGTGGATAGATTGCACTCTATACATTAATGTCAAACTGGTTGCATACATCAATATAAACCGAATTTTATATATATAATAAAATAAATAAAATAATATTGGTAATAGAATAATAAGCAGGGAATAATCTCAAATTTATTCTATTGTTGATATTTTATCAATATTTATTAATTATAAGTAACTTAATTTGCACTCGGATTTGAATGTGTGTAAATTTTCAAAATTACCGCCATATCTAGGGTTTTTTTGTGTAAATCTACGTTTATTCATCCTACTCTAAAATATTATACAAAATAGATTAACTCTACTAAATAAATCTTAAATAGATTTAATTATAATAAATTTAATTAATTTGTTTTCTAATTAGTTTATATAATTTTATATCGGGTTAAAACTAGTGTTATTTTGCGCCATCTATGTTCGATTGTGTTAGTTATAAACTATATTGGCAGCACTGGATTTCTGTCAATTTCCAGTAAAGGCGTTGTAATTCGGTTCGTTTCTTCATCACATGCTGTAAAAAATGTCGATTTTAGCAAGTCCGTTATCAGTAGCCGGTACCCGATCGTCTGGGGCCCCAGTTCGTACCCAAAATGGTAAGAAAATCAATAAATTACAATAATTCAAACAGTACAATTTTTAATCATATACGATAATGGCCGGCATGTACTAGTGCACATGTCATGAATTTCTAGAATTTTCACTAAAACTCCTCGATAATTTTCCAGTAACTGCCGCCGCTTCGATTGCAAACATCGTAAAGAGCTCCTTAGGACCGGTCGGTTTAGATAAAATGTTGGTTGACGATATTGGCGATGTTACTGTAACTAATGATGGTGCAACAATATTAAAATTATTAGAAGTTGAACATCCAGCAGCTAAAGTTTTAGTTGAATTAGCCCAACTACAAGATGAAGAAGTCGGTGATGGTACAACATCTGTCGTTATTATTGCTGCTGAATTATTGAAAAATGCCGATGAATTAGTTAAACAAAAGATCCATCCAACTTCGATAATTAGCGGTTATCGTTTGGCTTGTAAAGAAGCTTGTCGTTATATTCAAGATCATTTAACAATACCGGTTGATGAATTAACTAGAGATTCTATTATTAACGTTGCGAAAACTTCAATGAGCTCGAAATTGATCGGAACGTATCCTTTTATATTAATTTACCTAATTGGTGATTTCATTACGTATGTCGTAGATTCTTACATATTTTAGTAAGTATTCGAATATACGACTACAAATGCTTTTCGCAGTAATCTATGACTTTGTGAACGTAGGTCATCTTCTTCATTCAGCTTTGTAATCTGCATTACCGACTTTCTCTTATTTCAATATTGTCGGTAATGCAGTTTATTGAGTTGAAATAAGAAGCTGCCTTCGTTTACAAAGTCATAGTCTACTGCGAATAGAAATAGCGTGGCACACATAGATCATGTAGTATCGTAGCTTAGAAAATGTAATATAATCGAGTATGAAGCAAGTTACGACTCTGTCGACAATATTTTCCTTAATTCATTAAAAAATAGCGATGCTGATATGTTTGCTGCAATGGTAGTTGATGCAGCTAATGCAATTAAAGTTGTTGATGCATCTAAGAATACAATTTATCCAATTAAAGCGGTTAATATATTGAAAGCACATGGACGTAGTGCTAGGGAGAGTGTTTTAATACAAGGTTATGCATTAAATTGTACAGTAGCCAGTCAATTGATGCCAAAGAAAATTGTCCATGCTAAAATTGCATGTTTGGATTTCTCATTGCAAAAAGCCAAGATGAAAATGGGTGTTCAGGTAATTATATTTCTATGCATTTGTATAGAAACTCAAATTTCTGGCCTATTTCGTCACATTTTAATAATGTAAACAATAAAATGGCATTTCAGCGTGCGGAAAAATGTACAATAACGGACAAAAGTACTTTTCCACACGCCAATATCACTAAAATTTACAAAATTTGTCAAATGTTGACTTTATTTCATTAGAAAAATAGTTTTTTCTCAGATTTCAGGAGTAATTTTTCAGTTTGTATTCAATTATAGAAGAAATAGTGTATCTAATTGGAATGGAAACGAATTTTGTGATTAAAATACAACGATTAGCGTTTCACAAAGGCATCGTTTCCATTCTAGTGCGATAAATAGTTGTAATTGTATAGGAACTGTCAAATTTCTAACCTACTTTACATGTGCAAACCACTCGATTGCTACATAGTATGACATATTAAACAATAACATGATGGCTCTTTCAGCGTGCGAGAAAGTATCGTTTCTATCCTAGTGCGATAAATAAATCCGATTGTACAGAAACTGTAAAATTTCTAACCTATTTCACAAGTACAAAACACTCCATTTCTTAATAACATAAACGATAAGATGGCGGCTCGTTTTGATTGGTCTTTCAGCATGCGGGAAAATGTACTAGAGCGGGCAAGAGTAATTTTCCGCACGCTTATATCTTCCAGTGTTAATGCAAAATCTTTCACAATCATCTAAAATCTACAAAATTCTTCAAATGATTACTTTATTTCATTACAAAAATTGTTCTTTCTCAGATTTTAGGAGTAATTTTTCAGTTTTTGTTCAATTATAGAAGAAATAGTATATCTAATTCGAATGGGAACGGATTTTGTGATTAAAATACGACCTTTAGCGTTTCACAAAGGCATCGTTTCCACTCTAGTGCGATAAATAAATGTAATTGTATAGAAACTGCCAAATTTCTAACCTATCAAGTGCAAAACATTCGATTTCTTAACAACGTAAACTATAAAATGGCAGCTCGTTTTTGATTGATCGTTGAGCGTGCGAAAAAATCTACAATAACGGGCAAAAGTACTTTTTTGCACGCTAATATCACTAAAATTTACAGAATTTGTCAAATGTTTATTTAATTAGAAAAATAGCTTTTTTTCCGATTTCAGGAGTAAATTTTTCAGTTTCTGTTCAATTATAGAAGAAATAGTGTATCTAATTGGAGTGGAAACGGATTTTGTAATTAAAATACGATCATTGGCGTTTCACAAAGGCCTTGTTTCCATTCTAGTGCGATAAATAAATGCGAATGTACAGAAACTGCCAAATTTCTAACCTATTTCACATGTGCAAACCACTCGAACAGTAAGATGGTTGCTTCTTTAGCGTGCGAGAAAGTGCACTAAAAAAGGATAAGAAACACTGCATTGTTTTCACTTTAGTGCGATAAATAAATGCGATTGTACCGAAACTGTCAAATTTCTAACCTATTTCGCAGGTGCAAACCACTCGATTTCTTAACAACGTAAATAAAGTGGTAGCTCGTTTTTGATTGGTCTTTCAGCGTGCGGAAAAATTTACAATACAGGCGTTAATATCTTCCATAATGAGATCGCTAAAATCTACAAAATCCGTCAAAAGATCACTTTATTTCATTAGAAAAANAAATTGTTTTGCCTCAGATTTCAGGAGTAATTTTTCAGTTTTTGTTCAATTATAGAAGAAATAGTGTATCTAATTCGATTTTGTGATTAAAATACGACCTTTAGCGTTTCACAAAGGCATCGTTTCCATTCTAGTGCGATAAATAAATGGGATTGTACCGAAACTGTCAAATTTCTAACCTATTTCACATGCGCAATCCACTCAATTGCTACATAGTGTGACATATTAAACAATATAATTGCTCCTTCAGCGTGCGAGAAAGTGCATTAAAAAGAACAAGAACACTTTTCCGCACTCTTTAATAATAATAATATTTTTTTAGGTTCTTATAACTGATCCGGAAAAATTGGACGCAATCCGTGCCCGTGAATTGGACATAACAAAAGAACGTATCCAAAAAATCTTATCAGCTGGTGTTAATGTTGTTTTAGTTACTGGTGGTATTGATGATTTATGTATGAAATATTTTATTGAAAGTGGTGCTATGGCTGTGCGACGTGTTAAAAAAACCGATTTAAAACGTATCGCTAAAGCTACCGGTGCCCAATTTGTAACATCTTTAACGAATATGGATGGTGAGGAATATTTCGATGTTAGTATGGTTGGTGAGGCTGCCGAAGTCATCCAAGAACGAATCTCTGATGATGAATTAATCCTCATTAAAGGGTATAATTTTATTTAAATTTTTAATTAAACATATATTAAATTAATTATTGATAGGCCGAAAGCACGTACAGCCGCTTCGATAATATTGCGAGGCCCTAATGATTTCTTTTGCGATGAAATGGAACGTTCAGTTCACGATGCTTTATGTGCTGTTAAACGTGTATTAGAATTGAAAAGTGTTGTAGCTGGTGGTGGTTCTGTTGAAGCGGCTCTATCGATTTATTTAGAAAATTTCGCAACAACATTAAGTTCACGTGAACAATTAGCAATAGCTGAATTTGCTAAAAGTCTATTAATTATACCGAAAACATTAGCTGTAAATGCAGCACAAGATGCAACTGATTTAGTTGCAAAATTACGTGCCTATCAAAATAGTAGTCAAACAAAATCCGATCATGCCCATCTAAAATGGGTTGGTTTAGATTTAATTGATGGTTGTGTTCGTGATAATAAGAAAGCTGGTGTTTTGGAACCGACAATATCGAAAGTTAAATCATTGAAATTTGCAACAGAAGCTGCAATTACTATACTGCGGATTGATGATATGATCAAATTGGATCCGGAACAAAGACCGGATAAAAGTTATAAACATGCAATGGAGAGTGGGGAATTGTATGATTAATTTATTGGAAATATTTCAGAATAATGCGAATTACCAATTGCTTTACAATTTTGTCTTTTTAATTAATTAATTAACGATTTAATTAAAACATTTTTTGTAATAATAAGTAACAATAGAACAGGTTTAATTGCCTGAAATAAAATTTGCTACAATTCGATTGAACTCCTCAGAATATTTTAAATGAAAATTGTGCTTTCCATCGGGGAAACGGTGCAATCTACAAATTAAAAAAAATTATACCGAACGTCCCGATTAAATGGTCCTTGCTTTTATGGTAATGTGATTTGAAAAATTTCAAGGATTTATAAGAGACGTCAAAATTTGAACCACGTAGCTCATTGGGAAGTTGGCCAAAAACTTGTGAAAATGTTGCGAGGTGCTTCCGTAGGTATTAAAAAAAAAATCCATTGCATTTCAAAATTAAGAAATGCCCAAATATTCAGTGAGCTACATGGCTCAAATGTCGCCCAATTGATATGGGATTTCCTGGAAATCCTTGAAGTATTTTTTAAATCGGTTATCACTAAAAGCTAGTACCATTTAAGTGAAACAGGGGTGTCACGGTATTTTACCCCGCAATTGGCCATGCTTTCTTACGTAATGTCGTAGCTTTATTCGGCTGTTGAAAACAAAGCTACATTACATAGAAAAACTGCGAGGTAAATTATCGTGGTACACTTCAATAATTTTCTAATAAATACTTTGCTCCCTTGATATTTCGTCTGAGATGCTCCGGATGTTCCTTAGCTACCATTGGGTCTTTATCGCCGTGCAATATCAACGTGGGACATTCAATTTTATCCAATGAACCCGTACAAATATCACCGCCTCTATTGTAAATGGCATTCATTGCGTCACACCAACCGCTCCATAAATCTTGTAAACCTCTTTCTGTGTACAGTTTAATCAATGGTGCTCTCATCCTATCCGACCATTTGCTCAAATCACGAATTTCTGATAAAGTTTTACGTTAATTTGTTGTGATAATAGATTAACGATTATACTTTCATAAGCTTCAACATCTGCCGGCAGAAGGTGACTATTGGCGCCCCAAATCACCAAATTCTCGACACTATTCGGGTATTTCCCGCTTAGAATCAAACTGGAAATACCACCATCACTCCAACCTAACAACGAAAATTTCCCAATACCCAATTCCTAAAAATCACCCGAGTGTACCGGAAACCGTCACGTTTACAGTAATTTACCCCGCACTAGGCTCGGATAGATTGATTCGTATTTTACTAAATTTGACATTTGGAAAGCACGGCCTACTGCGAGGTAAAATACGGTAAATTTCTGGAAACCTTCATGAATTCGTAAGCCATATCGGCATCGTTCTCGAAGAATTTCGGCGTGAAATTTCTGGCCGGCGGCCGGCTTTGGCCATAGCCGGGCGGGTCCCAGGCGATCACCGTAAATTTGTTCTTGTCAAAACTGCTAATTTGCGGCTTAAAATCACTCCAAATTGTACCCAGAGCACCGGGGAAGCACAAAATTGATTTTTGACCATGTCCTGTTTTAATATAATTGATCGTTTGATTTCTTATCGATAATTTCTGTTCCTGAAACGTTACTATCGTATAGTTTATGCTATTTCAATGAGATTATAATTACTGTAATTGTTGAATATCGACAACATTCTATTAGTGGGGATTTTTTTAATTTGTGAGGAACTAGAAATAAGCGTACACTTTTAAGCAACATTCTTGCAAAATATTTGCTAATATCAGCTAATATCACCGTTTATTTATTAAAATGTAAGCGAGCTTGTTTATCGGTTATACGTAACTCATATATTGATAGTTTCACCTTAGAGAGAACAAAATAATATTGAATAAACAAGCGTATTTTAATCAATGAAACTTACAAATATAACGAAATGCCAAGATTTGTTAACAATAATGTAGAAAATATTTAATTATAAATAAATAGCTAAAATAATATTTTGAATCTTTTAAAGGTAAACACTCTGTAGCTACGGTATACTGGTTTTATGCACATATACATACACGAAAGTATATAAGGTTGCCTAATTTGAAGTACATTTTTATTTAAATATTCAATTATAATTAGATTTAAAAATGTATTAGTTGTAATTTTAGAGACGTATTTTGTATATTTTCTTCATTTAAATGAATTATCTATAGTTTTATTCAATTTTTGCTTTAAATAAATTTTAACATCCAAAAAAGTGAGGCTAGAAAATTACGTCAAGTTTCGTTATAAAACATCGATGTTGCCAATTTTATAATAAGCGTTGCCAATTCGTACAGGCGCCTAATTCAAAAGTTTCAATTTCATTCCAATTTTTCTTGTAAAATATTAAATAAATTATAATCCAAAATTCTATGCAAATATTCTTGCAAAATAAAGTTTACCTTTAAATAATTATGGCGAGACATTCTATATACAAACGACTAGAAGCGGCACTGTAGCCACTTCCGTCTAAACAATCGAATTAAATTTAAAAAATACAACTCTTATGCACCTACGAGTATTGAATACAAAATTTTACGCATTTACGACCTCCAGAAATTACTTTCCCAAATGATTCACCGACTTTAGCCTTAAAACAACCCATGAATTATTCAATAGAACCGTTGCATATTTACGCTCTTTTATAATTAAATAAAGAATGCTAATTTAATTTGATTTAAACAATAAGACGTTCAAATTACACTTGAATAATTCTGTTTTTTTTTATGTTGATATTTGAAATTTAACAATAAAACAGTGCTACCAACCCTAATTGGCGTCTTAACCACTTCCAGGCTTCACCGGAAATTTGTCAAATTATTGCAAATCAAAATAGCGTAGACAATAAACAATAATTGTTGAATTTTCTAATTATAAGTTAATAATTTGAACTAGAATTGGAATTAAAAATTTCGTTTCTACCAATTGTGTATTTGTAAAATTTTCGAAAATTGATAATTTTTTAAATATAAAACCGAATATTTGTAGAAAATCCTATTTTTTCTATTCAGCTAGAAATTGATTAAATGGTGGTTAAAGGCACAACATAACTAGAACAAACCACGGTAAACACAATCTAAACAAGCCGTGTTGCCGTTATTTGCAAATTTATGACGTATTTCGTAAATTAATGTGACAATTCCACATTTCCATGCAAAATAATTGTCAATTTTATTAGAAATCCCGCTATATTTATTATAATTGTGGATTTTGAACGTTATAATATTGGATTAATGTGGAGAATTGGCAACACTATACTGGTGCACGTGTTCAAATTAAACTGCGCATGTTCTTTGACTTATTATGGTTATTATTGGTAAGACTATTGTAGGTTATAAGAGCGAGTTGAAAAAATCCGGTGTTTATTTCGATTTAAGTTTCAGTGTGTGTAACATGGCGAGATTGCCATGTAGTAGTTCAAATCTAATAAAATTGATATTTCTTTATTTAGTTTTATTAATTAATAAAACATTAGCTATATCAATTAACACAAATCGAATTGATAACATTTACAATAATAATAGTAATATTGATTATTTAAAAATAATAAATACAACAATTATTACTAATAATAATAATAATAATAATGACAATGGTAATTATCAAAGAGTGTTATTTAAGATCTATGGAACGAATATTAATAGAATTGCACAAATTAAAACAACAACGAAGTTGGCTAAAACGAATACATTATGTACAATTGATAATGATGGATTGGTGGACTTGAATAATGATAAGAATTCGCATAAAATAAGTGAAATTGAATTAATTGATGATAAATCAGCTTTATATGAATTAATTGTGCCGAAATGTGTTTTAAATCATAATTTATATTTATGTGTTTCCTATAATCATAATAATATTGATAATAATAGTAATAATAATGAACAACATGCACCAATTCGATGGTACCATCAAGGGCCTATTAAACTACCATTATCAAATATTGATAATGGGCATAATTGGTAAGTCTATCAATTAATTATTTATTTAAAAATAATCCATTGATTCATTCCATGGTTTTTTCGTTTGTACTTTTTTCTTTGGTATATTTCTGTATAATTGTAACTACGTCATTGTTTCCTGAAATAATACTCGATGGGGGTTTCCTGTATAAGTTTACTGAATATTGAAGGTTCTCTCCAAATATATCTGTTATAAAACTGGATAATTCCGATTATTTTTGAAATAAACTAAATCTCATATACGTACTTAATATTACGTATTTATCTGGGGGAATTCGTTATTAAACTAGGTCTCTATACTTAGATACACGAATTCTTGCAATTCTTTCTTGTTTATTTATGGAATAATGTTTAATTATTTTTAATACAATCCCAATATACGTAATTGTAGAATGGTTTTTTTTTTCTTTTGATATGAATAATTGTCTTTATTTACTCATTTTTATCATTTTTTATAGTGTTTTCTTCAATAAATAAACGATAATAGTAAAAATATTGAGTCACTTCTAATATTTGTTTACTTATTATCGTAATTTGCACAATTCAATACTTTATTTTTTTTCGATGATTATACAGGGTGATTCATCATTGATGGTATTTAAAGGTACAATATCGGTTAAAAGTAAATTGACAAATATTTAAAAAAATGCAGAATTAGCGATAGTTGGCCTTGTTTTCGATAAATACTGTCGTAATTTATTTCATAATTTGATGATTTTTATTCCAACAATCGTATTCTCTAACTATTTGTCGATTCGTTACTATAACAATACTAGGATGGACAATTTTTTCTGGCTTTACAGTACAGTCGATCTCCATAGTTACGAATCACCAAAAATTTAGAGAATACGACTGCAAAACAATGACACTACTTAACCAAGACATAAGGTGATATGGGGATACTGAAATGTCAAATTTAGTAAAGTGTGAACTAATCTACGATACGCTATGTTCAATTCAATTGTGAGGCAGAACATCTGAATAGAGATAAGATGATTTTCAGTAGATAAATGTTAAATTTACATTTACGTCAATAAATGATAATCAAAAATTATTAGATTCGATAGTTTTAATTCTAAATTCTAATCTTAGATGAAATTTTTATCGAATAGTATAAAGTTATAGAAAACTTACAATTCTAGTTAAAATAAGACATTATTCGAGCAATTTGTTTTATAGCTGTCAGTATTCTATAACTTTTTGGCGTTACTACGACAACGCTAGAGATCACTGGTTTTATTCAATAGATCTTTACGTCTAGTTGTTATGGTAACGAATGGCTGAAAAGTTGGAGAATACGAGAATTTTTCGTCAACATTTGTAAAATAGGTTAAATATCAAATTTGACACATTATGAACAAAGCTACGACACTACAGACAAAATATAAGGCCGATTACGAGTTAAAATACTGGGATATTCTAATATTCTATTTAACAAAACATAAATGAATCATCCAGTATAAATATAAAAAGACAAGAACTGTCTAGATTCTAAACATTTATTTAGCATTGTTGACAAATCTATTATTAACAAATAAGAGTGCAAAGAATTACCACGCCACGTTCCTTTAAACAATACAATTAAAGATTAATAAAAATAAATTGATCCAAATCAAAATGTTTTACTAACAATTTCCTTCTATTATCTATTAAATTTTTGTATATAGTATTGGAGATTTTCATTTAAAACATTGGAAAATTGATTAGATTCAAAATTTAAATATTCCCACGTTCCTTTTCCAACATTTTTAATTATTATACAGTTGGTAGTTTATCAATTTTAATCACAATTTTAATATGAATATCAAGAAACATCGTTTGATATGCTTTAATTTGAATTTGCCAGTTCAGTATAATGTTATAGTACAACAATATGGGGTGTACAATACTATTTGTTTCAGTTTAGTAATCTGCATTACCGACAAGCTGTTAAAAGAATAATATGTCGGTAATGTAGATTACAAAATTGAAACAAGAAGCTGACCTACGTTCACAGAATCATAGTTGGCAATGCCTCGGTTTGATAGTGTCGTAATTTGGTTCATTCACTCGAAAAATTGTCAAATTTAGTAAAATATGAATCAATTCACGACATTACGCCAACTGTGACTGAAACATCTTGTTTATGAATTATATGAATCAATCTAGTTTGTGTTAATTGTAATAAAAGACAATTGATATACTTAATTATAATGATAGCGATAATAAAAAATAATTAATAAATGTAGGTTTTATTCGATTATAAGCATAACGATGATTATTCTTAATAGCTTAATGGAGTTTTCTTATAAAAGGCTGCTTATTAAGGACTTAAATTTAATTATTCTATTAATTTTTGTTTTGTTTATTACATGATTGTTTTGCATTATTTTCATATTTTTCAAATTAAAATTGATATCATAGATAAAATTAGCCTATTTCCAACCATAATAAAGAATATCCGTCAATATTTCACTCAAAAGTTGGCCATGTCTTAGGTTACGTATGTCCATGGTTTAGTTCGTCGATTTTACAATCTTACTAACCTTCAAATATAGCAAAAATTCTATGTTATTGGAAAATTACAAGCGTTATCTGCATTATCGACAAGTGGCTGAATTAAATTACGACTCACGCACAATTAAATTGAATTCACGTTGCTATTATGCAATTTTAAAATATTTTAGTAGATAATAATGTTTTAAAAGTTAATAATTTTAACTTGGAAAAAAGAGTAATATTTTCTGTTGTTACAGTTAATACCAACTTAAAACATTAACTATCTCTTTTGTTTTTGTCACAGAATTAGTTAGAATTGATTATCTAGTAACTTTTAAAGTTGTTAAATTGGACAATCTCCCAAAATGTTATTCTAAAATTTTATAATAGAAATATGAATTTAGTTTAATAGGTGAAATAATGTCACAGTTGGCCATATTTTTGTCATGTATTATCGTATTATTGAAAACTAAATATCAAATTTGATAAAATATGAATCAATCTACGACACTACCCAACTAGAGTATAGCCAAACGAAGTGGAATATCGTTGTATAACATTTAATAACAGTAATATTTAATTATTCTAATTTGTATTTATTGTATGAATAATAAATAGATAAAGATACATATGTAAGTATGTATTTATTTATAAAAATGATACATTAAATTAATAACACACATTTGGTGAGAAATTGATTGAAAATAAATAATAATAAAAGTTATTTTTCCTGTTTACTTATTAAATAAAAACAATAGAATTTTTTCTATTATTCTAAAACGAACATATTTGTTGTCACAATAAATAACGAAATGAAAAAAATTACATTTGTTTTCCTATAATACAATATTACCTGCTACATGCCATGGATTTGCTAAGTTTGATCCGGATTGAATCAGATTGAAGCAGTTTAGACAGGGCACAAAGAATATTTGTTTGGGCTCTTATTTTCTGTTACCTCCACCACAGTCGTTGATTAGTTCATAAAATAATTATAATAAAAATGTTAATGCCAAGTAAATTACATTGTGTTGTGACCTTTTCTTTAACACTATTCTATCTAGATTTTATTACATAATTCTATTAACACGCAAATATTGATGGAATAAGAACGTAGGGCGTAGCTTGATATTTACGGTAATTTCATGTGAAAGTTGAAAATACTTAAATATTAACTCTTATATGACACCTTTTAGAACACTATTCTATTTAGTACAATTCTTATGTTAACACGCAAATTATAAATTGATGAAATAGGAGGGTGTAGTTTGATATTTGCGGTACTTTCAAGGAGGGTTTCATATTAAAGTGCACCCTCAAGGCGCCTCCAAATTATAATAATAATCTTCCGATTTACACGGTGGAAAATACTTAAATATTAACTCATGACAGCTTTTATTACACTATTCTACTTAGATTGTATTGTTGTATCTATTTAGATTGTATTAATGTATAATTCTTCAATTAACACGCAAATATTTTTGTTGCACATAGCTTGATATTTGTAATATCTGGATTTACACGGTAGATTGCTCAACCCTTATTTGTATTACAAATCATTTGATCAAGTTTAAACTTTGGAAATAGTAAATTTCGGCCTTTTTTTTTTATTATTTGTGAAGACTTACCAACTGTTAGTAGGAAAACTAATTCGAGATTTGTGGTAAATAGCGCCATTGTGGCGAAAATTGGCGTTTATCAAAAATCTGGTCTTTATAGAAATTTTGAAGAAATTAACAGATAATATAACAATCTTGTAAAATCTAGCAGGCTTTGATATTGCAATTGAAAATCGTGTAGAGTGAGGGATGAGTGTATTTAACACGTTTTTATAACAAAACACCCTCGTTTATATTTCTATTATATGAATCAAGTTACGATCTATGTTTTTTATTATAATTATTGTAATATAATGTAAATTTTTTTGTATAGTTTTTCCAATGTGGAAAGAAATATTAGAGTACGTCGCCAGTCGACAACAACAGTAGATCGTCCTTTACAAGTTTTTGGTTTACGTTTAGAACATTCATCAGAAGGTGAATTAGATGAAGATGGTATACCGGATTTAATGGCAGATCGTTCACATACAATACGTTTATTTGGTGAGAATTTCGTTGAAAATATGTATGTAACATTTACAACCGATACAGGTGTTTATGGGGGTGACTGTGAATATCCTGTTGTTAAAGGTTTCCTTGTAAGTTTACACGATAACAACTATAACACGGTAATTGTCCTGACAATTTACTGTAAATTTGTGAGTATAGGTGCAATTTAAAATTGACAAGTCGGTAATTCTACAGTAATCTGTATTATCGACAAGTAATTGACACAAATTCGCAACTTACTGTGAGGAGAATTACCGTAGTATAGACTTTTATTGGTTTGTTATTGTGTTGTTTATTATAGATTGATGAAACAAATATAACATCAGAATCGGTAAAAGTTGATATATCATTGCCACCATTCCGTGGTAATATTGATACATATTATATATGTGTAAAACGTTCAACTGATGAGAAATTCAAACATCAAGGTGCACATAAATGGTTACAAGTTAAAGTCCATACACCATTATTACCATTATGGGCGTCAATAGCAATAATATTATTATGTTTAACATTTTCATCATTATTTTCCGGTTTAAATTTAGGTTTAATGGCATTAGATCGTACAGAATTGCGTATCTTATGTAATATTGGTAGTTCAATTGAAAAGAAATATGCAAGAACTATACAACCAGTACGTGAACATGGCAATTATTTATTATGTAGTATATTATTAGGGAATGTATTTGTAAATTCAATATTTACAATATTATTAGATGGTTTAACGTCTGGTTTAATTGCTGTTATATTTTCAACATTAGCAATTGTATTATTTGGTGAAATTACACCACAAGCTATATGTTCACGGCATGGTCTAGCTGTTGGTGCCAACACAATTTATATAACGAAATTTATTATGTTAATTACATTCCCATTAGCATATCCTGTTTCGAAATTCTTAGATTGTATATTGGGTGAAGAAATTGGTGCTGTTTATAATCGTGAACGTCTCAAAGAACTTGTTAAGGTAAGACTTTAAATTGGAAATAGTTGCTATTATCTGGCGAGCAATTCGTGCAAAAAACTCTACAGGAGGATCTCCATAGATCAATTTCAACAAAACTTGGGCCTTGTAGCTGAAAGTTGGTCAAAAATACTCGTTTCTGATCGTGTTAAAATCTGCAAATGGTTCAGAATAATTTGAGGATGCTTCCGATTTTATTTCGGTATTTTGCATTTATTCTGGAATACGATGAAGAAATTTGAAAAAAAATATGTGTAGAGCGTTTTAAGCTAATTTGAATCGTTTAACGAACACATTTAATTTTTGAATCGCGACATTGGTTCAAACGAGCGTTTTTTGACCAAATTCTCGAGCTATGAGGCTCCAATTTTGCTAAAATAATCTCCAGGAGCTCTTCTATAAAGTCTTAAAATATTTTCCAAATTACTCGTCAAATAATTGGAGTTATAGCATCTGTCATTATT
>JACDRP010000967.1:0-16639 GCA_013841185.1 Hycleus phaleratus | reverse complement strand
GTTGTCGTAGTCCCAAGGACGCAAGTTACAAACTCACGTTTTCGCCGGTGAAAATCCTGAGATATACCTCGCCCCCTTCAACTACAATTGCTGTCTTTCGAATAATTCGCTTTCGATTTATAATCCGAAATTTTGCCATAATTTTGCGAATTATAACAGTAAAAATGAATATATCCGGAAGCTTTGCGGCCTTAATTGTCGGATAATTGCAAATAATTGGCTCTGCTCCATTGAATCCGCCTTTTTAATCCGAAATTTGCGAATTTACACCAACAATAACAGTAAAAATGAAACAACCAAAGAATCCGGAAGGTTTTCGGTTTTAATTGTTCGATGGTTGATTATAACTTGTAGAAAATACCAATTAACGCCGTATGGTTGAATTCGAGATTTATTTATAATGAAATTTACACGTAATTATAATGAAATGAATGTTTGTTTTTTTATTTATCAAAAATAAATGTAAATTTCCAGCAATTATTTTCAGTTACAAGCGATTTTCAGGCGCCGTGGCCGATTGAAAAACTTCAATTTCGCCAATTATTTCCAGTTACAGGTCTTTTTTCAGTATGAGGTCTCAATTAGGAGAATTTTCAAACTAAAGTGAAAAATATGCGAAAAATCCCATCGAAACAAATAACAACGCCATAATTTGCATGAACAAAAAGACCGACAAAAGCCGCGTAAAATAACTAAATCTAACAAATTTTCGAGAGGAAAATCACACGACATATCGATAAAAATTCCAATGAAATAGTTAAAGAACAATAAAACCAGCACTACTGAAAAGACTGTATTTATGTGTTTTTCTACCGTTTAAAATGTTAATTAAGCCGATTTGGAGAGGTACGATTAATTTGCGAAAATCATACAGTCAAACCTCCTGTCAATTCGTTATAAACAGAACCACTAATTAGTCTATTTCAGGTGGCATCGTTATCAATAAAATCAATTTTTGAATTATTCTCCAGTTGTTGTTGTTGTTGAATTAATTAAAGTGTTCCAATATAACCAGTACAAGGTGATAAAATCGTTTGATTAATGCAACAAGTCGAAGATGACGCCAGTTTCAATTCGGCCAGGTCAACAATTAATTATTGACCACCACTACAACATTAATCTTAGATTATTTTTTCCAGCTAACAAATCTAAATCTTCGGAGAAATAAATTCGCGACTACTCTGCCATCATCATCGGATCGAATCCACTTTAGAATTGCTTAACGGATCGTAAATATTTTACGAGCAATTATGTCACGCCAACATATACAGATTAACTCAAATATTACAATAGAGATCGGTGGGAATTATCAGAGATTTACCTGAAAACTGTAATCTGTAAAAGCGATTCGAGCCATGTTGAATTCGATATTGTGCAGAAATTCACGGTCTAGATTTAAAATAATAATAATAGTAATTGTCGTGAATGTGATGTGGTCTAGATTGTGGACGCCATTCCGACATGTTCCAACTGAAAATTGCGTTTCAGTTTTCAGTTCTGTTTTTTTTTCCTGTTATTCTTATTATTATTGAAGCATGAAGGACCTCAATGTTCATGTATTTTAAATGCATGACTTCTACATTATTACAACAACTACAATAAAAAAAATCGACTTGGAATTTCTCTTGAAAATCTACAAATAATCGATTAATTAATAGAGGAAATATTGTATTGTTGGCGAGATAATTGAATCGCCGTTACCTTTACATTTCACATCTGTTATCTGCAATATTAAATACTAATTATTAATAATCTTGCGAGATTTTATAATCTGTAGACATCTGTTATTTTTATTTCAATTATAGTCGATCACGATCAACTTGACTCAATTAAACAGCGACATCTATATATGGTTTTACTATCAAATTGTTGCTATCAGGGTCGTGTATTTGTGCACGATTTCTCGTTGATTTTTCGATGAAAATTCAAGTCTGGCCTTGTTGGAAAGAGCTTTCAATTCATAGTTTTGGGAAAATTTTGAGTTAGAGATGGAAATCTAAAAGTTTAAACATTTTCCAATATAACTCGGTCAATATTTATTTGTTTGCAATGAATAGGGGTTTAATCGATAGCAAATTAAATGAACTTGCCAAATATGCAAGAAATTTCCCAATCGAGCCGGTAGTTTTCCGGAAAATTGAGAAAAACTGCAAGTTTGTTGGAGGTTTTCCACAATTTTAAGCATAGGCGATTAAATGTTGCATTTTCCGAAAACTTATACGTGGGGAAAGATCAAATTTTTGAAAATTCAGGGAAAAATTATTTAGCCATTTATGACTATTTTAAATCCAGTTTTTCACAAATTGTAGACGATTCTGTGAATTTTAAAACTGCGCCATTCCTATCTAAAAAGATTGTTTAGTTATATGAGAAAATTGCGTAGAAATTGGGTTGGTAGTTTTCCTGAAAATTAAGAAAAACGGCAATTGAAGGTTTTCTTGCACAATTTTAAGCGTAGGGAATTAACTATTTCATTTTCTAAAAACGTGGAAAAATGTATCAAATTTTTGAAAATTTAGGAAAATCTTGGGAAACTTATTTAGCCATTTACACCTATTAAAAATTATTGTTTTAAACCAAGTTTTTCCCAGATTGTAGACGATTCTATGGATTTTAAAGCTGTACTGTTCTTATTTATTTAGTTTTATAAGAAAATTGCTTGGAAATTGGCCTGTAATTTTCCAGGAAATTAAGAAAACCGGCACAAGTTTGTTGAAAATTTTCTTGCACAATTTTAAGCAGTTTTCCTGAAAATTAAGAAAAACGGCAATTGAAGGTTTTCTCGCACAATTTTAAGCGTAGCGAATTAAATGTTGCATTTTCTGAACATTTATAGGGAAAGATATCAAATTTGTGAAAATTGAGGAAACCTTGGGAAACTTATTTAGCCAATTACACTTATTAAAAATGGTTATTTTAAACTGAGTTTTTTCCGGATTGTAGACGATTCTGCGGACTTTAAAACTGTACTATTCTTATCTGAAAAGATTGTTTAGTTTTATGAGAAAATTGCATTGAAATTGGCTTGGTAGTTTTCCGGAAAATTAAGAAAAATGACGTTTCGTGCACAATTTTAAGCAATTTTCCTGAAAATTAAGAAAAACGGCAATTTAAGGTTTTCTTGCACAATTTTAAGCGTAGGGAATAAAATCTTGCATTTTCTGTTAATTTATACATGGGGAAAGATCAAATTTTTGAAAATTATTTAGCCATTTATACCTATTAAAAAAGATTGTATTAAACCCAGTTTTTCCCAGATTCTAGACGATTTTGTGGACCTTAAAACTGTATTATTTTTATCTAAAAAGATTGTTTAGTTTTATAAGAAAATTGCGTGAAAATTGGTTTGGTAGTTTTCCTGAAAATTAAGAAAAACGGCGATTGAAAGTTTTTTTGCACAATTTTAAGCATAGGGAGTTAAATGTTTCATTTTCTAAAAATGGGGAGATATCAAATTTTTGAAAATTCAGGGAAATCTTGGGAAACTTATTTAGACATTTACACCTATTAAAAATTATTGTTTTAAACCAAGTTTTTCCCATGGACTTTAAAACTGTACCGTTCTTATCTGAAAAGATTGTTTAATTTTATAAGGAAATTGCCTGGAAATTGGCTTGTAGTTTTCCAGGAAATTCAGAAAACCGGCAAAAGTTTGTTGAAGGTTTTCTCGCACAATTTTAAGCGTAGCGAATTAAATGTTGCATTTTCTGAGCATTTATAGGGAGATATCAAATTTTTGAAAATTGAGGAAATCTTGGGAAACTTATTTAGCCATTTATATCTGTTAAAAATGATTGTTTCTTATCTGTAAAGATTGTTTAGTTTTATGAGAAAATTGCGTGGAAATTGGCTTGCTAGTTTTCCGGAAAATTAAGAAAAATGGGAACAGATGAAGTTTTTCCACAATTTTAAGCATAGGCAATTAAATGTTGCACTTTCTGAAAACTTATACCTGGGGAAAGATCAAATTTTTGAAAATTCAAGCAAAATTATTTAGCCGTTTGCACCTGTTAAAAATGATTGTTTTAAACCAAAATTTCCCCAGATTGCAGACGATTCTATGGTCTTTAAAGCTGTAATATTCTTATCTGAAAAGATCGTTTAGTTTTATGGGAAAATTGCGTGGAAATTGGCTTGATAGTCTTTCAGAAAATTAACAATAAAGGCAAAAGTTGAAGGTTTCTTGCATGATTTTAAACATGTCACATTTTCCGGAAACTTATACCTGGGGAAATCAAGTAATAGAAAATAGTTTGAAAATTCTAGAACTGTGCGGAAACCATTTTCATCTACTACTAGGTTTTTTCCAATTTGTAGCCAACTTTGTGGACTTTAAAATAATGTAATTGTTAGGTGAAAAATTTCGTTACTTCCATGCGAAAATCGCGCGGAAATAGACTTTTCTATTTCCCAAGTAGCGCATATAATGAGTCATCTCAATTATAGTTAAACAAGATCGACTTGACTCGATTAGACAGCGACATCTATCTAGAATCGTGATGTATTAATTATTCTACCGAATCGTTGGTATCGAGGTTGTGCGTATGGTGCACGTTTCTGGTTCGTTTAATTGCGCGTCTCGAATTTTGATTAATTGCAGGTAGACGGACTAGAACCGAAAACTATCGAGAATAGGAGGAGAGTATAATAAGAACAACAACAACAACGGGTGTGTGTGTGTGTTGTGTGTCAGAGGTCGTCGCCGGTGTAGAAAATCACCGAAGAAAGAAGCGAGGCCTGAATAGTAGTAGCAGGCACGTGCCTTAGGGCTTCTGTAATAATATAGGTGCTTTCAAGCTTTATACTTATAGTTATACACACTGTATTAGTATCGCGTGCAACAATAACAACCATTTCTTCTATAGGAGTATATAACTATCATCATTGCAACCCACATGTTCGGACGAGAAACTGAAGACGACGAAGAAGAAGAAGAAAAAAATCAAGACTTGCCTGCATACTTTTATAATTACCTTCAATCTACTTTAAAACTATAGACGTAACAAAAAAAAAAACACCAACAGAGACGAAGAGAGAGCTATAACTGGTACAAATTTATATCATCAAACACAGTACCGATGGCGATAACGCTGAGGAATTGCTATTAGCATTGATAATAGGCGGTGATAAGAATTATTGCTGGACAGAGCCGTGCTGGGCAAGTTTGCGCCCAAAATTTACTAAATTAAAAAAAAATTGAGTCAAGCCTATTTTTAGAATTAATCTTGGCGAAATTCGCTTAAAACCGCCTTAAATTCGAAAGTTGATTCGAATCGTCCGATTTGTAATAATTATAACAACACTCAAGTATTCATAAATATTCTAACGACTTGTTTGAAATCAATAAATTATAGAAATTTCGCCTCCTAAAGCTACCCATTAATCGTCTACAATTCGATTAGTTGCTTTACTAATAAATTTTTTATTTCCACTCCTGAAAGAGTCTCACTAATTTTACGACTGCTTTTTAATAAATTTATCTCAAACTAATTATATTCGTTCTGATTTATACGAGAATTAAACGAGAAAAACCGACCGAATTGTGAAATCGTTTACCTGTCACATTTACTTATCCACACACAAAATAAAATTTTATAAAAGACAATTCTCTATTTCTTTCTATTGATTGACGGATTTAGGCCAATAATCTCGATAGATAAAGATAAACAAAGATTAACGAGCGTGGATGAATAAAAAAATGTGAACCTATAAACATTATAAAGTGACATTCTTTTACGATATTTGGTCAAAGAGGAAATCGACTCATATTCCAGTCGACCTATTCGATTAATAACAACAACAACAAAAACAATGTTGGAAAACTGGAAATTTCCCGTTTGGATTGTCCTCCTTTCTAAAATTGTTTTAAAACAGAATTTCCCGTTTTTCTGGAAAATTGAAAAAATTCAAAACGTGATGTAATCGACGAGAAAGTCATCCGATTTTCGAGTTTATTGATGGAATTTGCAACTTTTAAGTCTTCACTGTTATCGAAGTCTTAAAAGATTCAAATTAAAGAATTCCTGAAAAATTTATGAAAATTGAAGACTAGCGTGCAATAATTTCCCTGTAAATTTTTACAGTTATTCAAAATAAACTTTAATTGGTTGGGTTTTTTTGGAGATTCAACGATACAATTTCTAGTACAATTACCGATCGTTATTGTTAATTATTTTAGAATAAATTCGAGATATTATAGAAGTAGAATGGGGACACGTTTTTGGAAATTATTTTAACGGAAACAGAACAGAAACGGTAGGTAACGAAAAAAACAGATTACGCATTCAAAAAACATGTAAATCATCAACTTCGGGTTAAATTTTCGAAAATTTTTTGAGAGATTTGAAAGGCGCTGTTAATTTATTTTATACTGGGGGAAAATTACTGAAAAACTGGAAATATTGGCTAAATTATAAAGGAAAATAAAAAAAGGAATAAATCTCTATAACACGCAAATAAGCATTTTCTAAAACAAAAACGCTTTTGGATCCTCCTCTTTCTAACGCCATTCGATTCATTATAATAGAATATTAAACAAGGGACATATCGATTATTGAAAATTTTCAAGTTTCTGTCAATTTTCAGCAAAAATAACAAATTTACACAAAATTTTCTTGAAGATTTGACATGTTCGTTCAATTTACTATAAGCTGCGGGAAAATCATAATATCTGTAAAGTTATAGAGGAAAATATGCAAAATTAAGAAAAAACACGGGCCCTAACTTTTTCATCTGTAACTTACAATTCAATTGGAATTTTTCAAAACAAAACCGCCCTAGATAGTCGTTAAAATGCTCTATCTAACGCCACCGAATCCATTTCAATGCCCTATCAAACAAACGAGAAATCGATTATCAAATTTGCGGCCGCCAAATCGACAAAGTTTCAATGAATTCTCGAATATCAGTAGAAACGCACGGAAACAGAAGTAGAAATTCTGCAAATTTCCGTAATTGAATTGGCCGGAATTCGTTGTCTAATTGGGGAGTAATTCGCTTTGAAATCGTTCGAATTTCATTGCGGAATCCATCCGGAATTCAATGTAATTGACAATTTAATGTTTATTCATATATATGCATGTAGATATTGATATAAATGTTCTAAACGTAAACGAGAAAGATAATAAGATAGGAAAGTTGTTGTCTTGTAACAGACTTTATAATCTGTTCTTACAAATCACCTTGTCAGCCTTAACGATATATTAAACTTGATTAAAATATAGCAAGTTTCCCTATTAATTTGTTTAATACACCTAACTATTATTAGTTAATTGTTACTAGAAAAAATAGACTTTATACAAGTTCTAACCATTTAAAGTTATATAAGAGACACGATTTGTATCGGAGTCGCGCACAAATACAGCCCCGCAAAGGACATCGGTCACGTTCTTCTTCTTCTACGTCGTCGTCTTCTTCATCTTGTTCTTATTCTTCGACTTCTTCTTGTATTTGTAGCTAGAGCCGCGTTCCCTACAATCACGTACAAGAGTTTACGCGCCGACACATCTGTACCATTGTGGTGGCAGCGTGAAACATCCATAATCCACTTGTTGTTGGTATATTATAAAGAAAACCTATTGTAGAATGGAGATCAACTATATCAACTTGGACGTGCCACTAGAAAATCACCAATATATCGTGTCTTTTCTTTATTATTATTATTTGGAAGAATTACGTGGAAACGACAAAAACTCGAACAACTTTGGTGGTAATTCTTACAGAACAAAAATAGTATTACAACAACAAAAAACCGATTTCTTCACATCATCATCATCAACGTTCTATAATGGTCAAACAATTGAAATTCAACCACAACCCGTTCCGGTCACGGGTCGTGATGTTATTGCTCTTGTTGAACTCACTACGCTGGATTTTTTCAAGAATCAACTCAAATCAATAGAAACAGTTTAGAAATTTAAAATTGCCGCTTTTTTGATTCGCGCAACAATACTGCGCACTAGTGGGATATAATGTTGAGAAATTGTGCTTTTTTCAAGTTTAATCGATAATTATTCCACGTTATGCTCTACTACCAACCGACTACCGTATTTCAAATAACTAATATTGTGTATGTGTGCTTTTAGTGAAAGGAGAGTTAATTTAATGGTTCTATACACAAATACTATAAAAGTGCTAGTTAAGACGATGTATAAATAATAATGAATCATGCTAGAAATAAGCCTAATTGTTTTGTTAAAGAAAGCGTCAAGATTCGGGGAAAAATCGTGGAGACTTCAATGCGCGATCACCACACAAACTAGCCTGAAAGAATCGAATAAATCACCGAGAATTTGATAATTTATAGATATAATCAACAATAAACAACCAAATAATTTCCGTTAATAGACACGAACGATACAAATAAAAATCCATCTTTTTAATCATCATCATCATCAACTTGTTTGTTTAATATTAAAACCCACCTATCTAATTTGAACATTCTTGTATTTTCGTGCTGTGAACAGTAAACAGGAGCGTCCGTGCTAGCGTTCTAATCTATCTTTCTTTTAACCGACACACCCAAATTTATGCGCGATAAAGCCAATAAATTTACAACTTACTTGAGAATATTCGGCGCAAATATCGATACTCGATACGAAATTACACACATCATCGACGCCCCAATTGGTGACATCTTCCTGTAAATGCGGACTTTCAGATTCCGCCCGTTTCGTTGTCGTTGTTGTCAACGTTGCTATCGCGCCACAATTGCCGGGACTACTCGCTGAAGTTTTCGTTTTGGAGCGTTTCAGGGGCGGCGGCCCGGCAGCCGAAGATAAATCCAACGGTGACGATGATGATGATGATGTTGTTGTTGTTGTTGTAGTTTTGGCATTTTTCAATAAATTCTGAATTTCCGCCTCTTTCGCTGTACGTATCATCGCGATTAACGCGTGAGTAGACGTCATCTCGAACGGGGGTGGGAATATTGCACTGTACGGATTGATCAAACTCGTCAAATCCGGTTTTCGACTGTTGTTGATTGTTTCAACCGGTGGTTCTTTCGGGGGTAGTGTTGGTGTTGTTGTGATGTTTGCGGGGAAGTTCGGTTTAAATCTCGGATCGATTGGGGGTGCAAACCCGTTTCTGGCGGCGCTGAAATAACTTAAAATAACCCAATTAGAATTGTTATGAATATAAGTCACTCAAACTTACTCATTGGGGTTGGTGTTGTTATATCTAGCAGCTAGACTCCTCATGAAATCGCTGTAATTGCGATTGGGGATGGTTGTGTGGTTCTCGCTGCCCGGTGGGGTTCCCGGATGGGAAACTGAGGACGGCGTTACTGATCTGGATCGACTTGAAACGTCCGTGTTTCCGGGACTTAAACGTTCACTTTTCACATTATTATTATTGTTATTATTGATGGCATAATCCGAAATTAGTCCGTTATTATTATTGTTAGTAATATTGCCACTTCCCACACTATTCGGCCGGTCCATCCGCCGTTTCCTCACCAATTTGTTCGCGTTCTGCGGTACGGTAGGGTCCAATATTTCGCCGGTCGTTCCAGTTTCACCTGATAACAGAAATTTCCAAGAATCCACATTAACGTCAATGTCAAATCAATTTTCCGGTTCACTATAATAACATCGAAAATATAGTCGACGGTATAGTAAAATTGGGAAGATATTTTATTACACCAACAACCTGAAATTATTCTCTTTCTATACGATATGGCCAGTTGTAATAAAATATCTTAAAAGACTTTATTAAAGTTCTTTCAACTGACGGAACGGACAAGATGAAGAAAAAATGTGGCCGAAATTTATAGCCGCATGTTCACGGCCGTGTATTCCTCCAGTCTTTGTCAATATTTTGGATTAATTTTTACAGTTTTAATTCCGATCGATGGTCGCGGAAATTTCGGAAATCTCCCTCGAATTGTGTTCAGTTGAAAAGAGAAAAGGATCGAAATAATGGCAATCAATGAGTAATTCTTGCATCATTCCAATTATCCGCGTCCTGTCCTAAACGGAGATGGCAAGATGAAATCACCGTGACCTATTTGTCGACGTAATTACCATTCACACATCATTTATAAACTGAAATTATTGTTATTTGTTCATTTTAAACGAACTGAATCTTTGTCCGAATTGTAGTAAAAATACGGCCTATTATTAATATAGTAGAGATATAAAAAGCCTCATAAATATCGAATATAAAACTCCCATAAAATCTCGAATGTTTGTCGAAAGACGCATTATTAACGTTAACAAATTTTATTGTGAATTTATTAAAATAAGACGATAAGACAACAACAAAACAACTTCATATACGACTTAATCAGAATTGGAGGTTTATTTTATTGACTGTCGTGTTTTCTTGTTGGATTTCCATGTTTTTTCACGCTTTCTACACGGATTTTCCTCAGTTTCGAGGTGTGGCCGGTCTTGACCAAACTTCACCAATCGATGTGAAATTGTTTATCGTCAAAACAAAAGATTTACCAAAATCAACACGATTTATTTACACTTTCATTAATCAAATCAATCACGCCTTAACATCGCCGAAAATTCGTCGGTTTTTTGTTGGAAACGAATCGAAATTTCACGAATTATCAACGACATTAGAGTTTATAGTCGTTGTATCAATAAAGCGCCTGTTTAGAATCATAATTAGAATGCAACACTGTGGAATTTACAATTGAAATTCTCTTGTATTCAACGGAAAATCGTGAGAATTTATGAATATAGAGTCGAGATTTTCAGACTACTGAAAATCGGCAATAATCTTCCACTAATATTTTAAAATTTATTTTAACCGAAACTGAACAGAAATACAATAAAATTGTCTAGATCACTACAGTTTCTGGAAAAATCTGCTATACTGTCCGGAAATCGTTAGATAATCGCCAATAATTCATAAGTTATTGGAGAAAATATGGAAAAATTTGAAAAACATGTTTCAAGAGTTTCCTCTGTAAGTCAAAGTTTAATTGGAATTTTTCAAAACAAAACCGTCCTCAAATACTCGCTAAAATGCGCTTTCTAATGATGTTAGAGTCGTTACAATAAACCATAAAACAAGCAAGATATCGATCATTAAAGTTGGCAATTTGTGGACACCGAAAAGTATGTACTCCAGACTTTCAAATAACAATAAATCTAATATTAGTAGGCGCAAAAATGGCTGCCAAATCGAGCGAAAATTCGATCACTAATTAGCTTGTGATTCCGACTGAAAAACTGGAGAAATATACCCAAAAATGCCGCAATTCCGGCATTGTTGTTATCATCCAGGGCTCCCAACGGAAGCCCCCCTCTATAATCATAATGGCCAGTGCAAAGTCTAAACACGCTGAACTTTGTCGTTTTTCTTTCGTCGCACCGAACAACAAATCGAACTTTGACTTATTTTGTGTAACAATAAACAATATAAAGGTTAGAAAAATCGAATCACCGCAATTTCACTTGCAATTAGAATTAGATTAGAAACAAGACAAAAATACCGATGGGAATCGAACTTTTCGGTTCCAGTTTAAATTAGTTGTATTCAATTCGAATATTACAAATATATTTGTTTTGTATGGATAAAATGGTGGCTTTTGTTCGGCTTCTTAATAAAAATTTTTGTGGTTTCCGTCTTGATCGCTCATTGAAATCTCCAATCGATTTAACCAAACACACAACAAACACAGAGATGATGGATTTCGTATTCTAGTCACATATTACTGTTCTTTTATACACAAATACATACACAAATCGACAGACAGAAGATTTTTGTTTATTTTAGTTTGTATTTAACACTGGGTGACAAGTTCTTCTGTACAGTTAAATCAATAATTTACTTGACAGATGGACAGCGTTGACCTGCCATTATTACAACAACAACAACAACAATAAAGACGGATTTATAATCAATTTCCAATAGAATAATTTTGAAACAATACCGATCAACAATAGCAGAAGATGTAGAAGTAGTGGCGACTGGCTAAATGATTGGTTTGATGGAAAGAAGCTACCGTATCCAATTACCATTTATCACACAGCCATCGTGTATACAGGTGTCTATTGTTGTTGGGCTTGTTGTGTTATAAAGCCAAGAAATATTGTCAATATTCAACAAGTGTGTTGGATTTCTTTCTTTAACACGCGCAAAAAACGCGCCTATTTCTGTATTAAATCATTCGAATTTTTATGGTGGTATAATTTCAACAATCGACTTCTTCGAAAAGTTGTTAAACATTTCGATAAAGACTCGAACGTATAATGTTTTATCTCATCTAACTGCCCATTGTAAACGTTTTTGTTACATTCTTGCAAATATTCTCGGTGTTATTTCGATATTTCCAACGACAAATTCTTGTAAAATTCGGGGGTAATAAAGTTAGAAATTTCGGAAATTCAGTTCCGACCACCTTTGTGCCTTTGTGCCTCTACCTGGACATTGTCCGAAAGTCGTTTTTCTCGGTAAAATTTCACAAACTGTCAATTATACATGAGGAATACACGAGAGACAACCGGGATTTGTCTCTTCTTCAAAACCCACAAAAATCAACATTTTTTTGGGGATTATCGAGCTGTTTTCGTGTCTCTTTCACCGGGGAAAAATTACGTGACATTTCAATCCCGGTTTCTTTAAATTCGTTGATAAAGCTGACATTTTCATGTTTTAACAATTAAATGTCACTATATTTCAAACTGAACGACGGAAGAACGACTCTATTTAGAAGTCGATAATAATCGAGACAAAAATAGTGAAGACCACCAGAATTTTGAATTTAAATTAAACGTAAATCATCGGGAAATTAACATATTAACCAAAGAGTCGGTGATTTCGATGGGCGATCAAACAACGAACCCGTTCCAATTTTTCTTCCGTTATTGTTTTTAACAAATCGCTCAATAATAAACAAATTTAATTAATTCTAACCTGAATAACACCACGAAGGCCAAACAACAGGACTCTCAGTATCCATAATAAGTTCCTCAAATAAATTATTCTATAATCCTGATAAAGGTCACTAAATCACTAATCACTTTACGATTCGCATTTCAATCAACACGGTTCGATTTTGGGGGCGCAATCGTTTTTTAATCACTGTTATCACGGCGCAATGTGTTGATCTTGTGACCGCGGCGGCGGCAGGTGCAAGTCAGGTGAGATAGTTGGTCATGGATGGCCTCGGCAGGTCGGCAAGGCGAGCACTGTGTGATCAAGAAGTGCTCTGCTTTGAAATCGTTCACCACCACTCACTCACTCGCTCGCTCGCACAGAGTCTACTGTTGTTGTTGTTGTTGCTGCTGCTGCTGCTGCCGTTCGGTGTCTGTCATTCACCAAACTCACCAAAAAAAATAAAGCCAGAATTATCGACGATTTGGTGTGTTAGAATAGAAGAGACGATGCTTGTCTGTCCTAGGGGAGAATCCCAACAAAAAAAACCCACGACCAAATCAAATCAATTGGATTCAAATCGGAACAGGTTACTGCCACCCTCTGTCTCTCTCTCGATACAATTAAGTAGCGTATTACAAGATGATTTATCAAAATCTCAACACAATAACAATAATAGAAAGAATTCAGGTAGATGTTGACCTTTGTCCATTCTAATAGTAGGTATAGAAAAAGATACAAATATAGATGACCTTAGGAATTCTATCTATAATAAAATATGCCTACATATTGAAATAAATAAAATTATAGAATGACAGTAGTTGATCTATAACAAAAAACGGAGAGAAAACGAGTTGAAAGCTCCGTTTTTCTACCAGAAAGAGAGGTCAAAGTTAATTACATTCCTCCAGTTTTTAATGGTAGTCTTTTCGATCGTTTTAGCTAAAAGATAATGAATAATATTGATCACGTGATTAGTTTGATTTTCGTATGCAAATTGATTACAAATATGGTAGTTGAATAAGTTATTTTGTAAAAGGTATTCACGCGTTCTGTTGCCACTCGAATATCAAATAGTCTTTCTTGTTTCTTCCTTTCTTTTCCGTTTCGTTTAATAGATTCGTCGATTTTCTTCAATTCTGCTTCCTTTATTGATGAAACAAGAGACATATGGTGGATTTTCTATTGATTGGAAGTGAGAAGATGGAAAAAGCAACAATAACGAAAACGGTTCCAATTGAATGTCCGTTGTGTTGGATCGAGTGAAAGGAAAACAAAAAGAAAAATCCAACACCTATAAACTTTTCCATTTTATAATCGTACGTATTGATAGTCGTGAATTTCATTTAATTCATTGTAAAAGCATGAAATTATCTCAATTTAAGGGTGACAGACACAAAGTGGATTTCAATTAATGAATGAGGAGACGAGATTGATAAGTGAAAGGTGAACGGTTTATTGACGATTCCAACTAATTGGAAATTGCAAAATCGATTTCGCTTTCTAGCCGAAATTTGACCGATAGGAGCGAACTTGATTGAGGAATTCCCCAAATCAAAGTCTAAAATTGGACGAGAAAGCCTAAATGTTCTCGTTTCAATATTTCCCAATTTCAATCGTATATTTATCTTTGGTGTCGCAAAAAGGCGACACGATAATTAATATTCTAGGTGTGTCGGTTTTAGTATTTAGAGCGAATTTTTCAAACCAGTTTCCATTTGAATTAGCCGGCCGCATTTGAGGGAAATCCATCTAGCGATTTGTAAATTGAATTGTGCTCGGCCGAGGGAATTAAACAGTAAGTTAGATTATATCGATGTTGGAGTACAATTTAACGACTAGAAGGATGCATTAAAATTAGCAAAAGACTATATCACGACGACTGTAGAACAACATTGCGAAAACGAAACGACAAGCCAACAAGACGATACAGATTTTATTGAAAAAGGTAGCTTGAACAGGATCAAGAAAAAAACTTAAATAAATAACTGTTCTAACTAGTTTGTCTCTCCATCTAACTACAATCATTAATTTTATTTAGTTTAATGGATTTTTTCTTCGCCAACAGACAGATTTTCGTTACATAAAAGTTCAATAATTTTTGATTGATTTCCTCTTAGTCCGATTTGAATAATGTCGTCGAATTTATCAAATTTAATCACTTTCGACTATCGTTAATTACATCAGAAACTTGGGATCGGTTAAGATGACCTCAAAGTCGAATCTATCGCTCAATTAGACCCGTAATGCAACAGACAATGGGATCAAATTGGGGGATAAGAGCCTGTGTGGGCTTGGAGATGTTTTCGTATTTGATTATAAATCAACCATCAATTGTGATATTGATAAACATAACGAATAATGAGGATAGATGTGGTTGATTTGAAAAAGAAGTTGTTGTAGAAGAAGGAGAAGAAGAAGAAGACGAAGAAATGAGCTCTTGCCTGGTGTTTGGCCGGTTACGCAGGTCACCGGAAGCAGAGTATTATCTAGCTCGGTCACGCTGCCCACTGTTGGACCGCCTCTGGTCAACTCGGCCGACAAGAACCGGTGCAAATATATAGATATACTAACATTATATTAAATCAACTACAATATATAAACAATCTATCCTATCTAGTTTATTTTATCAATTTATTTATTAATTTTTTTTATGATTATTAGAAATGGACGTAAAGAAAAAACAGTCTGGGTATAGTTATATAAAGTGCTTTCTAATCAATTTTCTATTTGATTGATCGTAAAAATGATAATTACCTACATAACCGGTCTATTTTTATCAAAAGTTTATATTTAAATGTTTTACGATAAGTTACAGGTGCGTTAAAAATTGCGTTTTTATTGTGCAATTAATTAAACAATTAATTTGTACGTTGTCTAGTAATACTCAAAATATTGCGCAATAATTCTAAACATCAAATCGAGATATAAAATCTACCTTTACTAACAATATCTAAACTGTCTATTTGTAATCTAGATAGAGTTGTAATTTTTATTGTAACATTGTGTATACCGGACGACCAAAAATAAGAAACAGGCCTCCAAGTCCAATTATTTACAGGAAAAGAGAGCTCTTTTCCTAGGTAGAAACAAATATATTGGGTATTTGCTAAAATTTCTTAGAATTGGTTGAGCAATTCTTCGAATATTTTGAATAAAATAATCAATTTTACACAAAAATAATCAAATTTTGAAAAAATTCGACTTACTTTAACAAATAATTAAATTCTTCAAGCCCAACACTAGAGTAAGACTGACATTAATCAATCTGGAATTGTGAGGTTAGAAAATTTAGGGAAATTTTGTCATACCAACCTAACATTTCAAATTCAAAACTTCCAATCGGGGCGATACAAATCGAAGATTTTAAATTTTGTCGTTTTTACGAAACTCTCTAGATTATCGACTTTTCGTCAATTTATCGGAAAATTGGCCAAGTTTACCGTGAAATTTCTGACAGATTTGGAAAGTGCTTGCAATTTGGTAGGTGCTTTGAGAAAATCGTTAGGAAATTGGCTTAATTATAGAGAAAAATTAGAAAAAAATATAATAAAACACAAGCTCCTAGATATTTCTCTTTAACTCGCGATTCAATCGGAATTTCGCAAAATAAAGGTGCCCTTTAGGAAATTTTGAACTGCTCTTTCTAATGATGTTCGATTCATTTTAATATCTCATCCATTAAAGAAGATATCGATAATTAAAAATTGCTATTTTTGGGAGACAACATTTGAAAAACAGCATGTAATATGGGCCTTCAAGTTTCAATAATTTCCCGGAAGACTAACACACCTATAGAAAC
>JACDRP010000966.1:0-16639 GCA_013841185.1 Hycleus phaleratus | reverse complement strand
ATTAATTTCCTTTTAATAGTTACAAATTGAGAGGTGATCGATCAAAGTTTGTTCTTAATCGTTTTTTTCTCTTTTGGTTAATTATTTTAGATTGTTGTTAATTGGAAATCTTGAAGGTTGACGTCGTTTATTAATTGTACAACAAAAAGTCCTTGTTTTCAAATAATTTACGTCATAGTTTAAGAATTGCACATGGAAATTGATTATTCAAATTTTCGGGGAGTTGTCTTTTTAATTTTACAGTCGCGTACAAATTTTTATTTTTTTCCTATTCTTTATAAACGCGTACTTCCCGATAGTTCTCATTAAAACTAAATGTGCATTGACTTAAATAACTCGTATGAGACACTCGGTATTCGTGGTATGTACAAATCTAAATAATATTTCAAGAAAACTAGAATGAATAAGAGCCACGTCCTGGTTGTTAAAAGATTTACTTTTAAGATAATGCACAGTAACTCATCAAAATGGAACTGGTATAAGCTGTTTTTGTACAGATACGGATCTAGAATTTTGCCCCAATAGAATTCCAAATTAGCCCCCATCTATTATGATTATTTTGGGAAAAGTCGATTTGTTCTCGAAATATCGCCACCCACAAACCGCTCGCTATTCAATACACCGGCATAATTGTAATTCAATGTAAATGTGGGGTGGTGACGTGGGGGGCGCCGGGCATATTGCCGCACGGCGGCCCGAACACAGAACAGTTGAATGCGCCACCGCTGCCGTAGTGGCGAGGTCCTTCCACTACCGTACACCGGCTACGGTTCTTCTATCTTTGTTGTTTTTTTCACGTCTCTCTCTGTGTGTGCTTTCGAAAAAGAGTCAAAGCGGGCCCCCGCTCCTCCACCCAGAATACCACCGTCCAATGGACAGGTTACCCACCTGAGTGTTAAACCCGACCATCGGTTTTTGTTATTCAGTCGAGACTTGATACTCTACTAGAATACAATTTTGTGTTGTATAATTCATTGTTGAATTAGTGTTAGTGCTAGAAACGTGTCAAGGGTGCTATACAATAACACCCTAATAATTTTATTACCCCCAGTGTTAATAACCGGTAACGACCACCAAATGTGACCGAAATTTTGTGCAACAAGTGTATAGTGCAATTAAATTAAATTATGATCATAAATCCTCAAAACAATTGAATATATAATTAGAAAAAAAAATCAGGTAATTACATCGAAAATCTCGCAGATTAATCAACTGCCGATTAAATTTCTGTTGTTTAAAACAAAAGAATTATAGTATTATCTCAAATATTTGTTCTTATCTAATAAATAACAAAGTAGGCGGTTTGCAATGTTGCCAGTTGAACTAGATTGAGGGCGTTTATATTATAATGGCGGCCATCTTGTCGGCGTCTTCACTCAAAATTTCCAATTTTCAATCGATAATTAACCGATAATTGTTAATATTTCGATTATAATTTTATTTATAAATCATATTTTCAATAGTTGTAGATAATAATATGTCAACTGTCACTTGGTACAAGTTGAATAAATTTAATTTGCATATTTGAGTGCTACTTCGAACAGAAATGGGCGTATTTATAAAACGATTTTGTTATTTGTCTATACGGATTATAATTTACATGAATAAATTGCAACAATTTCCGATAAACTATAAACGAACAGTGGCAACAACGCAATTCCGTATAATTATTTTCATTTCGAATACACCCCGTATATTCGATTTTTTGATTGATTGTAGGTGTTTTTTTACCATTTATTTCAACTAATCCAATTTCACCTTGATTCGACTTAGAAATTCTCCAATAATAACACAAAAAAAATTTAAACAAAATTGTACATACAAGGCTAGGTAAAAGTATAATTGTTTATTCAACACTACGGACCTATTTGCTTAACCATTATACCGCTCTATTGACTTTAAACATTCTTAGAAGATGAAGAAGTTGACGTTATTTTCCTTCTTGCCTTTCTATTCTTTTTATGCTTTTATTTGAACAAAAAAAAAAAACTCGAAGGTCTAAAATTTATGGTACTACACAAGGTTTATCATTAATAATCAACAGTGGCGGCTCGTGTTTAATAATTCAACTGTCATTGTTATACTTTTGAAAAGATAGAAGCTCTAATTATTTGATCACGAGCCGCCACTGTAGCTATTGCATTAACAATTCAGCTGTCACAATTTGTTGTACATACGTCCGTAAAGATGCGGGTACTAATTGTTTTAATAACGAGCCGCCACTGATGATACCCATTAACAATTCAGCTGTCACAATTTGTTTATTGTATGAGCGCTAGTTGTTTTTATCACGAGCCGCCACTGCTATAATTGCATTTATAGGCGCCCTAATTATTTTAATGACGAGCCGCCATTGTTACCGATACTTTATATATTATCAGCATAATTAATGCAAGATTTTTAATTGGAATTTATTGTTTTTTCCTCTCTCGAGTGTATTGTTTTATTAATTATAAATATGAACAGCGACGTAATTATTGCGTAATTATTCTAATTCTATTGTTTAATAGGAAATTTGTGGTTGATTGTAAATAAGTTTTTGATTAAATAGAAATAAATTAGATTGTTTTATAAATAATTGGGATTTATTTATAAAAAATGGTGAAGATTCGTGGAAATTTTCAAATAATTGGAATTTATTTTAATTAATCGAGCATATCGGTTACATACAGGGTGTGCCACCATAATATTTCATAAAGTAGTGTCGTAGATTAGTTCATATTTTACTAAATTTGATATTTGTCAAGTATATGAAGAGAGCTACGACACTACGTTCCAAAGACTTGGCAAACTATTGTACACTCTGCATTATTTACGTCACTCTAGTCTTCTAGTGTCGCAGATTAGTTCATATTTTACTCAATTTGACATCTGTCATGTAAACGAAGAAAGCTACGACACTGCGTTTTAAAAAGTATCCAATTCTCTATTAGCTTACCATATAGATTATTTAAAAGTAGTTTATGGGAGGAGATTTGAAAAATATTTTGAGGAATTGTTGGGGGATCCCCAGAGAACATTTTGACAAAATTTGAACCCCGTAGCTAATCGAGAAACTACACACCTAAAACAACAAAAATGGTCCAAAGATCCCTGTTTTTACACTACTTACATCCTGAAAAAAAAACTGCATAGTCGGATTGAATAAATTTGGCCAACTTGGCTCTACTGTGACACTCATTTTCTAAGGTGGTTGTAATTGTGTTGTTTTGCAGAACGATGCCGGAGACGCAGGCAGAGGACCGACCGTTGGCTTTATCCCGCCGCGAGTACCCCTTATCATCAGCCCAAACACCCCCAACATCATCATCGCGCAGTTCATCGGGTAGTCGGGCAAATAGTGGTGGTAATACAGTACCACCACCACCATTACAACCACCCCAAACGCAATCAAATTACGATCCACAAATCAATTATCATCCCCAATTATCATTAACAACAACAATGAGCCATCATCGTGAATCATCAGCCTTTGTACCGGTAGTACCATCACGTAATTTACATCCGATGTTATTTCCAACGGAAATGCATCCAGCATTATTATTGAATGATGATCGTGTTGAAACAACAAAAACAACAGAAACAGCAAGTGGTGTTTATACAAGAAAATCATCGACAACATCAACGACAACAACAGGGGGAGCAACATCATCATCATCAACAACAGCAGCAACAACAACAAGTTTCGAATTGATGGTAATGATGAATGATAAGCGTAAAGAATTAGCAGCCGCCCATGCAGCCCATGCAGCATTAATGCTACCCCATCGACCAGGACCACCACCTGGTCTCTTGGAAACAACAAACACCACGCAAAATCATCCCGGCTATCCGGGATTTCTACCAAATAATCCAAATAGTACAACGTTCCCGTTTCCGGGTGGTGGGGCCTTATTCCAACCGGGACCACCGCAGATCCATGCCCATTTGGATCGGCGATTGTTGCGAGCTCCCGGCAGGGCGTCGAGGCCGAAGAAGCAATTCATTTGTAAATTTTGCAATCGACAATTTACGAAAAGCTACAATTTGTTGATACACGAACGGACACACACCGATGAACGGCCGTATTCGTGCGATATTTGCGGGAAAGCCTTCCGCAGACAGGACCATCTACGGGATCACAGGTGAGATGAAATTTACGATCAATTCTGTTTTTATAACCGATTTTGCCGGAATTTTCTTCCAAAATTATCGATTTCCATCGAATTTTTGCTAACAAAACACAGAAAGGAGGTGTTCTAGAATAGCGTTTCTCAAACTTTTAAGAATACGGGAGGGTTACTTTTCTATAAATAGTCGACTCGAGATCCAATAAAAATTTAACGCGACCCTTAGTTTGAGAAACGCTGCTTTAGATAGGTACTAAGTTTTGTGGAGTACTTTTAGTAAATAGGACTCCCCATTTTAAGTTGAAATTTGAGAAGTTCCCGTCTTTAGTTATCAATTTTTGGGTGAATTCTGCTCCATAATTATCGAGAAAGGTTCAAATTTTGTTCTTGAACCACTCAAGCAGCTCAGTTGAGACTCTTAGTCTATTTTCTAGTTCAAAATTTTAACAAATAGGCCTCATTTCATTTTTAGGAAAATGGAGCCCCAAATGATTCGCTTTTACATACTCTTCTAAAATTTTTCATTAGGGGCATTAAAAGTGTGATAACATTGACGATTTATCTAGTTTTGGACCCGTCTCCTGAGCACGCTCATATTGATTTCTTCATTTTTAGTCCAAATTTAAAGAAGTTCCCAACTTTAGTTATCATTTTTGCTTGATTTCTGCTTCTTAATTATCAAAAAATATTCAAATTTTTTTCTTGATCTACAATAAACTTGATCAAGCGCAAATTTTGGCAATTAGTCCTCTTCTGTCGTTAAATTTGTTAAAGAGATGCAATTTTTGGACAATTTGGTACCAAATAATCCACTTTCATATAAGCTCTTCCAAAAGGTTGTCAAATTGGCCATATTGAAAGTGTGATAAACATTGACTTCTTCACTTTGAGTTCNATTGACTTCTTCACTTTGAGTTCACAACTAAAACTAGCTTAATTTAAACCCTTTTAGTCCATTTTCTAGTTTAAATTTTCAACAAATAGTTCTCTTATGCCGTTAGTTTCAGCAATCCATTTTTCACATAAGCTCTTCCAAAATGTTTAAGTATCTGAACGCATTTAAAGTGTGAAAAATTTGACAACTTCGCTAGATCTGGATCCGTCCCTAAGAACGCGGAAATTCTTCACTTTTAAACCAAATTTGACGAAGTTCTTATCTTTCGTTATCAATTTTTGATCGAATTTGGCTTCTTAATTATCAAAAATAGAAGATTCAAATGAAAGAAGCTCAATATAAGCCAAAAAAAGTCATTTTTTTGGAAATTTGCCCCGAATAATCCATTTGCAAGAAAACTTTCCAAAAATGCTGTTTAATTGGCCACACCAAGTATGATAAAAATTGAATTCTTCACTTTGGGGACTTTGTAGAAGTCCTTATAAAAAGAGCTTAATTGAAACACTTTTAGTCCATTTTTTAGTACAAATTTTCAACAAATAGTCCTCTTACGTCGTTAGTTTCACCTAAATTGGAATTTTAGAAAAAGTTGGTCATAAACCATCCATTTTTCACATAAACTCTTCCAAAATGTTCTAGTACATGCTTATAAAGCGCAAATTCTTCACTTTTAGACCTAATTTGAGGAAGTTTTCGCCTTTAGTTATAAATTTTTGATCGAATTTGGCTTCTTAATGGTCGAAAATTAGAAGATTCGAATAAAAGAAGCTCAATTCAAGCCGCAAAAACAAGTTTTTGGAATTTTGGCCCCGAATGATCCATTTCCAAATAAACTTATCCAAAATGTTGTTTAATTAAGCACATTAAAGATGGTTATGTTTGGGGACTTGGCCAGTTTTGGACCCGTCCCTGGCCGCGGTCTCATTTGAATTTCGTCCAGTAGCTCTTAAAATATCTCCAATAAATGCCAACTGCTTCACTTCCAGATTACCAAAAAAAAAGTCCATTTGCATTATTTTACCTGTTCCACACAGTTGATCGGGTCGTCGTTTTTGTCTCGTATACCTGTATAAAACTTCGATTTTGATTTTTTTTTTCACCAGCGCGGACCTAAATTATTGTTACGGTTAATTTGATTTTTACACGAAAAACGATCATCCCCACATCAATTAATCATAAATTTTCTGGCCCCACTCGAATTGTCGACCGAAATGTCGCCATCTTTCTCGCTTTCCAATACGCAACCACAACGAAAACGAGACAAGAAGACATGAAAAAAGCGACCGCGACAGGTCCACAGGTAGATGTAGCGGAGTCAAAGAGGGAGGTAAAAAATGAAAATAAAAACCTGAAAACATCATTCCAGAATTGAAAACGGAGAGATTTTATCTCTAATGTTTATATACGACTTCTGGTACAGTTCCGTCAAAGGTTCCTCGTCTTTCTTTCGTCATAATTCGATTAAATACCGATCTATATATGTATATATCTATATGTATAATAATCGAAGCGTCCATTTTGTTTTAAAATAATAACACCAACAACAATGTGAACCTGAGGCGAAATCGAAAAAACTGGTTTCTCAATTCTATCTCGATTTTATTAGAGCACTCTGTTGGAGATCTCTTCTAGTTCTTCAACTACAAATTGATAATAAATTCGAAATAATTTGGCAAAATTGCGTCCCCATTCCCATCAATCTCTCTGTAATTACCGCATCAATCAATTTTTAAACGAAGAAAAAACGACAAACAGTTATCGAGTAGATTCGATTGGGAATACCGTAGAATTTAGAAAAAAAATTATTTTCAAAAAGACCATGGCATAGAATTATAGAGGAGTGCTTTTGCCGAAATTCAACCGAAAATCACCCACTAAATGTCAAAGATTAATTGATAAATAATAAATAATGAATTGATTTTTTTCTATTATTAATAATAACCATAAAAAAAGAATAGCAATAGAATTATAGGGTGCGTCAATAGAGAGCGAACAAAGCAATTTCGAAATTTTCTACAACACTGAAATAATCACAGAAAAAAAAAACAATATTGGAAGTGAACGGGGAAAAATTGCGAAATTCCTACAATTCTTTCAAAAGATTTCCAATTTATTTCCAAATTAGAAAAGTGTAAGAAATTATTAAACGTATAGAGAGATTTTTCAAAAAACAAAAACAAAAATTTGCAGTAGTTTTAATGCTAGCAATAAATTCTAATTTTACTTATTTGAAAAGCAATCGTGCATCAAATACAAAACTCAAATCGAGTTCGTCGACTTTCATTCGTATTCTTAAACGACTATGAGGAAAAAATCGTTATCTTCACCTTGATCGATCACTTTTCAACTTCCTATACCAATTAAAAAGGCTAGATTAACTCGATTCTGATATAAATTCAATCTTTATCTACATCTCTATTACGAATCTTCCACGATCGTTACAATACAATCGGAGATTAAATCAAATCGGTGGTATTCTGGAACGAGACATCATTGTCATTAGATTCTGTAACGGAACTTTCAACTTTAAATCAAATTTTTACAAAATCAAGTTACAGTTTATATCAAAAAAATTGAAGATAAGCGCTAAGATAAGCGTGGTCTAATTCCAGATGGAGATAGAGACTGAATTTCAAAAAAAGAGAATTTAAGTTAAGCAAAATAGCTCAATTAGGAATAAAGATAGCGACTTAAGCTGAGAATTACTACTATTACTACTTCTACTACCTACTTAAGCTAGGCTTATATTTAAAAATAAAGTTCTGTATATAAAGCAAAATCTTCATCTTAGTTTATATGGCACTCTTTTGAACAATCTCCTGAAAATTGAGGAATTGTAACACTTAAGCTTGGTTTAACTGCTAATTTGTTACTCAAATCCATTTGTAATTCAAAGATAAGTTTGCTACTTAAGCCAAGCTTATATTTCAAAAATAAGGTGCAGGTCGAAAGCAAAATCTTCATCTCTACTTTATTTCGATTATAATCTTTCAAAATCAGGGATATTATAAGACTTAAGCTTGGTTTAAGTTTAAAATTTGATAAATTTTTATAATTAAGCAAATTGTTGAGCGTTCGACTATCAATTCTAAATCGAGATAGAGATTTAAACTATGAATCTCCTCTATCATTCGTTTTCTTCTACTTAAAACAAACTTATATTTTGAAAACATTCGAAAGAAGAATCTCCATCTCTATCTTATTTTCCATTGCAATCTTTTGAAAGTTGAGTATGTATTAAGGTTTGAGCTTGCTTTACGTATAAATTAATTACTCGTATCGAAATAGTTTACTTTATAATTGAGAAAATTTGATGTGTTCTCAAAATTGAGCAAAAAATAGATTTAAGTTGAGAATTCTCTATATCATTTCTTCTTTACTACTTAAGCCGAGCTTATATCTTGAAAATAGAGATGTACGCTCAAATTCTAAAACAAAGCCTCTATCTCTAGTTTATTTTCCACAATAATCTTTAAAACAATAATAGTCCCTTGAAAATTGTGGATGTGTAGCACTTAAGCTGCGTTTAATTACAAATTAGTTGCTCAAATTGAGAACGTCTACTTTAAATTAAAAATCACGAAAATTTCATAAATTCTCATAATTGAACAAAATCGTATACCATTCCCTTATCATTTAGAGGTAAAAATTAAATTTGAGATAAAATAAAAGGTAGAGTAGAAATTTAAGTAAAGTTATAGCTTTATTGTTAATTTTTTTTACTTTTTAAGCTAGGCTTATGTTTAAAAAATAGAATTATACCTCTAATTCTAAAGCAAAATCTCCATTTCTATCTTATTTTTTCCAACAATCTTTCGAACAAGAGCCTTGAAAATTGAAGAGACTCTAACACTTAAGCTTGGTTTAACTCAGATAGAAATTGTCTACTTTTTAGCTTAAGAATAGAGAATTAAATTAATAATTTGCTAAATTCTCAGAATTTAGCAAAATTACATAATTTCGAATTTGTGATTAAAACAGACTTAAATTGAGTCGCTACTTAAGCCAAGCTTAATATACTTGAAAACTAGACTTGAGTCTCTGCAACTACAACTACAATCTTGGAAAATTGGAGACTTAAGTTTGGCTTAACTCAAATGGAAATCATCTACTTTATAATTAAAAAAAAGCGAATATTTGATGAATTTTCATAATTGAGTGGCAATCTTAATTACTTAATGTTCAATCGTCAGTTCTAATTAATAATAAAGATAAAGATGTAGATTACAGTTATGAATATTAGCAATTTTATTACGTCATGTTTAAATTTCACAGAATATTATCTTGATGATTAACATTTTAAATTGAAATTTTCATAATTATTAATCGAGCCTTATCAGTATTGTTCCACTGACAATGGATTATAAGAAAACCACAGAAGCCCATCAAATTCGTTGTAATTTTAAACAAGAAACGGAAGTCTACATCCTGCTTCTTGAATTTATTATTATTAACAATATTATTATAACATCCTCAATTTTTTTATTTCGATTATTCAAAATTCTAGACTTTATGGTTTCTATAAATTCACCCTAAAGCTTCCTGTACGATTCTAGAATTGAACGAAAATCCACCTGTTGTACAAGCAATAAATTGGCCTGAAAACTTGAAAATCGCTTCAGGAAATCACTATATGTAGAGAAATAGAAAGAATCAAATACAGGGCAGCTGAAATTTATCTGAAAAAAAGAACAAATTGAATAAAAAACATATGCTACGATCTCTGTCATCCGGTTAGCCTTGGAACTATCTTCGCGGCCAAAGACCGTACGAAGAAAGAGACCAAACAAAAACCCAACAACCAACCAATCTCTCTAAACTTTATTATACATCTACATAATATCAACTATTAAATTAGTTGGACAAAGAGAGTTTGATGATAAGAAACAAGCGAGATAGTTGTAATTAATTTTTCTATAACAAGAAAAACTTGGAAATTCTAATCAGGATTTAATATACGAGAACAATTTATATCTTCCTGTTCGGTGGTACGAATCCAATAATAAATTCCATCGATTTTTGTTGATTTTAATTTGATTTTTTTCGAAATTTTCCTCTTAACGTCACCTTTCTACAACACACACACACACACACGTACAAAGTCGGGTCCGGTATGTTATTACGGATTGCTCCGGTTAATACGCTGTGGAATGCAGTACGATCAAGTTATTCCTCTTTTTTTTCTCTTCATCTCTTCTTCGTCTATTTCTTCTTCTTTATCGTCTTCTAAAACCACACAGTTGTCTTAGATTAACCCATCCAGCTCCCTCTAATCTCCAACTAATAATTAAATCGATACAGTACACTTAAGACACATCTACAATCTTGAATTATACCATTATTAATAATAATAATAATGATGATGATGATGATAATAATGATAATGGAAAGCTTGGCCGTCTTGATTTCCGTTTAGATAATCACTAAATCACACCGTTGTTGTTGTTCTTTATTAGTTTATAAAACTTAATTAGTTTCCTCAATATTTTTTTCAGCACCCCCTTTGTTTAACTTGCTCTTGTTTATTCTTGTTTCTATGTTGATGGAAAAAAATCGTTTAATTTATAGTCGATTGCAATTAGATCTCGTTAAAGTTTATTTATGGACAGGTATAGAATACACCTGGACTAATTAATTAAAGTAGAGGGAAATATAAATTATCTAGAAAATTGTAATTTATATTTACTATTTGAAAAATTAGATGTCATTCGAGCATTTGAGTATTAAAGTAATTTGACCCTTCTATTGTAAGGTGTAATTTTAAGGTTTCATAATTGGTGGATAAAAGTAGATTAGGGTTTTGATAATAGGGGATGAAATTAGACTCGATTTGAATTTAAATGGAATCAAAAATTGTACAAATTTGGAGATTCTGGCCGTTAGAATTGTTGATTTTATTCACATTTTGATATTAGGCAAAATTCTAGGACTTCATAATAAGGGTGGATTGGAGTTTTTGTAATAGTGAAGGGAATTAGATTAATCGTAGTATAAATTGGGTGATTTTGACAGTTAAAATCCTTAATTTTGGCCAAGTTTTGCAATATTTTAGCACTTCATCATAGATATGGGTAGATTGGGGTTTTGTAATAGAGACAGAATTAGAAATCGAATAGGGTCAAAAATTGTATAAATGAGAAACTTTGGATAGTTCAAATTGTTAATTTTGATCGAATTTTGCAATAAAAAAAGTTTAGGGCTTCATAATAAGTGAATAGGGGTTGATTTGGGTTTTGGTAATATTGTAGGGAATTAGACTCGGTTTAAATTCAAATAGAATCAAAAATTGTATAAATTTGGAGATTTTAATAGTTAATTTTGATCAAATTTTGCGATTTAACAACGTTTTCGAGCTTCATAATAGGCCTATAAGGGTGGATTAGGGTTTTGATAATAATGGTGAGAATTATACTCGATTTTAATTCAAATTAAGGCAAACAATGCAGGTATGAATTTGGAGATTTTAACAGTTCGAATCGTTAATTTTGGTCAAATTTTGCAATAAAAAAAAGTTTAGAGCTTAAGTGGATAGGGGTTGATTTTGGTTTTTGGTAATACTTGAGGGAATTAGACTTGATTTTAGAATCAAAAATTGTACAAATTTGAAGATTTAACAGTTATAATTGTTAATTTTGATCAAATTTTGCTATTTAATGACGTTTTCGGATTCCATAATAGGTCAATAGGGGTGGATTAGGGTTTTGGTAATAATGGCGAGAATTATACTCAATTTTAATTGAAATTAAGGCAAACATTGTAAGTATGACGATTTTGACAGAATTGTTAATTTTGGTCAAATTTTGTTATTTTGGGATTTTAGAAAGGGTGGATTGGGGTTTTCTAATCTCGGATAGAATTAGACTCGATTTGAAATCTAGTGGGGTCAAAAATTATATAAATGAGAATATTTTAGTGCTTCATAATAAGCGGATAGGGGTTGATTTCGGTTTCGGTGGAGGGAATTAGACTCGGTCTAAATTCAAACAAAAACTTGTATAAATTTGAAGATTTTGATCAAATTTTGCTATTAGACAAAATTCTAGGGTTGCAAAATAAGTGGATGAGGGAGGCTTGGAGTTTTCTAATAGTGGACGCAATTAGACTCGAATGAATTCAAATAGGGCCAAAAATTGTATAAATCAAGAAGTTTGATCAAATTTTGATACTGAACAAAAGAGGTTCGTAATAAATGGATAAGGGTTTTGTAATAATGGAGTAAATAAGGTTCGATTTGAATTTTTTAATCAAATTTTACCCCATAAAATCGTCAAAAATGAGCGATTTTAAATTTTGAACTAGAAAACACCCCAGTGTTTTTGGTAATTTTTTTGTTATGTAAAGAGGGTGAATTTTCGGCCGTCTTGTTACAAATTATCACTTTTTTAGCAAATTCTCAATATTGCAGAGAAATTTTTTGATAATCCTTATCTTAAATGAATTTAAAAATTTGAGACATTTTCATGTTATTGTTGCATAAATTTCTAACCTAAAAATCTTAATTTCGAAAAAAATATTCTAATTAACGCCCTTTTATGCGTATTTTTGAAAATAAGAAACACTTGAAATTTCGCAACACCACAGAACTGCACTGAATAAAACTGGCGTTAATCAAATTGTAAGGTTAGAAATTTTAGGTGGTACCAACAGAGTAAGGAAGTTTAGTCACCAATTTCTGAATTTAAAATTTCTAATTTAATTAGCCAGTGCCACAATTTCGAATTGCACATCCTTTAGATAAATGGGTTGGTACAACAAAATTCTCCAGCTCTGTTGGTAGGTACCTGAATATTCTAACCTTACAATTTTAAATTTGGTTAACTTCAATCTTATTTCAATATTTAGTGAATTATTTGTCCCAATAACTATTTCTTTTTCTATTTTGGAGGCTTTATATAAAAAAGGCTCTTCCAGTTATTTGAAAAATATTCGACCAATTGCTTAAAAAAGCGAACAAAATAAAGATATCCAAAGTTGAGATTTTAAGGTTGGAATTTTATACAAACATAAATGGCAAAGAAATCTATTTTTTATTTATTTCTATTGATACGAAGACAGGCATCGTTTTTTTTTTTACTCCAATCTTGGAAATCGTGCAATAATTAACAATTTATTTCAAGGATATTCAAATTTATCTGTTATCTCTCAATAAAACGCCTAATTATATCATTAAATTCAAGAAAAAATTGAAACACGCAAATATCATAATCACCATCATCATTTCCACTTCTGTTGTCTATAAAAACTTTAAATCTTTGCATAAATTACAATATGAATGAATAAACAATAAATCTAGATTGACTTGGGGATTTCAAAATAACCGACTTTGGATTAATGTAAATAAGAATAAATAAAATACACACAGAAAAAAAAGAATCACCAGTTTATCTCGCTGGATTTAAATTAACGACTCAACTAGGTTATATACAGAGTGTTTCATTTAAACAATTAGATTTCAAATTTATGGAGTTTTGGAGAATTGTGGTTGTTCTTGCAATAAACTTGACTCGGTATTTGTGGAATGTTATTTATCTGTTGCAAAATATATCGCCGAAACGTAGGCTGTGTTGTTGGCACGCGAGATCTTATCTTGAATTCTCCTCTCTATAACGAACTGTATCCCATTATATTGGCAATATAACTATGCAAATGGTTTCGTTCATTTAAATTTATTCATTTTCGTTAACTATTGTTGCAGGTATATTCATAGTAAAGAGAAACCGTTCAAATGCGGCGAGTGCGGAAAAGGTTTTTGCCAATCGCGCACTTTAGCCGTCCACAAGATCCTCCACATGGAGGAATCGCCGCATAAATGTCCAGTGTGCAGTCGTAGTTTCAATCAACGTTCAAATCTGAAGACGCATCTATTGACGCATACCGACCATAAACCGTACGAATGCAACAGTTGCGGTAAAGTATTTCGAAGGAATTGCGATTTGAGACGACACGCTCTAACGCACGCCGTCGGTGACGTGCCCGCTGACGGTTTAAACGACGGCTTTCTACCCAATGACGAACGTCTATCGCCCAGACCACGAAGTCCATCGTTAGACAATACGTCGAATAACAACCCGGAACCGTCTGAACGGACGCAATGCCACGAACCGTGCTCGTCATCGAGTCCGTACACGATGCGACCACACCACCACCACCACCACCACTCGAATCACGAATCGAATCGTCTAGAAATCGACGACGATGACGATCTAGATGAAGATCCGGAAATCGATCCGGGCCAGGAGGATCAAGTTGAAATTAACGATAAACCGGAAATTAGCGCCCAATCGGAACCACCACCACAACAACACCACCCCCAATTGCAAGTCCGTAAAGACTTACATCCGGTGAAAACGTCAACGGTAACCAGTGGTGCTCTAGTTGAACAAAACTTTTTGGAGAATTTCCGCAAACGACATTTGGATATCGAAAGGGCCGGTTATAATCCGCATAAATTGCGATTAATGCAACCCCAATTCTTATCAACGAAATCGGGTAGTTCTAATAATAATAATAATAATAATAGTGATAGTGGTAGTTCGAATATTGCTAGCGATTTGTCGATGAAAAAGGACGATTTACCGCCACCGCCGCCACCGAGACCGCCACAAAATCCACCCCCGAAAAAGACCGGCTTCACAATTGAAGATATAATGCGGAGGTAATCGTGTTCCTGTAACAATCGTGTAAATATTGTGATTTTTGTGTGTAAAGGGACTTAAAGCTCGCATTGTTTATAAGCATATTCAAACGGTAATAATCGGTGGCAATTGTATATAAGTTACGCCACTGGTTGTTGGCCGAATTGCGTACAAATTTGCAATAAATTATTAATTCTCTTCGTAATTTTAGCGTTATTTTTATCGATCTCTTTCTGATTTGGTTTAAATTAAGTTCTAATTTTACAAAATAAATTTTTCTGGTAATATCAGTGGTTCTTTATAAATCCCCGCCCGTTAGAAACCCGGATTTAATCCACTAAAATATCTCAAATAAAAAAATAAAATAAAATTATAACCAAAATAAGTCGAGATTGTCAGGTCTAATGAAAAGTAATGGGTATCCATTTTATCCAACGACATCTATCTCTCTCTTACACATCGAGAAAATATACGAATTCTTATCTTGTTGATTATGAATAACGGATTACTTGTCGGCTATAACGAGCTGTTTGTTATACAAATTCAAATCGAGTCGAAATTTACAGAACACGCCACTTAATTCAATCAATCGTTGAAGAACACCAAAATTAGTTTGTCAACGATACTGCCATACCTTCAGTAGTTGGAAATTTGAATATTTTATGCGAAACATGTGGGAAATTTTCCGGTTATAACGACTAAAACTAAAACACCTGCTGATTTGTAGGTGGATTTGTTATTAAAATATACAATAATCAAGCCAACAAATATTCTAATTAATTGTTGGATATATTTCCGGCTCTATTTCTACCACCTGCTGGGTTGTTGGACTTTTGGCTCCCTTAAATAACAATAATAATGATCTTAAGGGTATATTTTGATAGGAGATTTCATTTAACACCCTGAATTTATGTTTATTCAGTCTTGTCAAAAGTAACATCTGTATTTTATTGTTGTAAAAGCTCTAAAAGATCATGCAATTTTATTGAATCAGGGTGCTGACAATTTTAATAAAATAGCAACTAACATTAACCCTTTGGGTTAATTTGGTAGATCTCAAAATAGAGTCTAGGGCTTTCAAAATTAACATTAGATTATAAATTCGTCTATACGTTTCCAATTGACCAGAAAAAGTTCCAAAGAGACGCATTTAGACAGGGTCTTTCGATTCGTGCTCAAAATTCGCCCGTTTTTCAAAAAAATTGCGATTCTGATAGCTCTTTGGGCTAATTAGATAGACCCCAGTTTCATTCGTGCTCTAAACTTCCCATAATAGTGCAATTTTGGGCTAATTGGATATACCTCAAAATAGTTAGTCTAGCGCTTTCAAAATTAACAATCCACTCTTGAATTCGATTGTAAATTTGTCTCAATTGAGCTAAAAAAAGTCTAAAAGTGCACGGATTCCATTACAATAGGTGTGTATTTAGAGGTTCTCTTTATTTGTGCTCAAAATAGCGACTATGATTAACTCTTTGGGTTAACTGAATAGACCTCAAAATTCAAAACAGAGTTAATGTCGGACTTTCAAAAGGCACAAAAGTTCTAAAAGTACTTGCAATTTTAGTAAATCATAAGCATATTCAACAAGATCTTCAAAGGTTGTATTCGTGCTCAAAATTCCTCATGTTTTCTAACAAAATAGTAACTGCATTGATTAATTTGGTAGATCTCAAAATAGAGTTAGTCTAGGGCTTTTAAAATTAACAATTAATACCTCGATTTGATTATAAATTCGTTGGCACTGTCCCGATTGACCGGTCTTTCCATTCGTGCTCAAAATTTCGCTTGTTTTTCAAAAAAATTACAACTCTGACTAGCTCTTTGGGCTAATTAGATAGACCCCAGAACGGTCTTAATCTAAAACTTTCAACATTAGCCACTCACTCATAGATTCGACAGTAAATTCGTCTCTAATAAGGCACAAAATTTGTTAAACTGGATGCAATTTTGTTAAATCAAAGGCACTTGGGATGGTTTTGAGAGTTCCATTCTTGCTC
>JACDRP010000965.1:0-16682 GCA_013841185.1 Hycleus phaleratus | reverse complement strand
TCGAAAGGGCATGCACTTTTATATCAGAAACGATACCCAACATGTGCGATGTTCTTTTTTTAAAATAAGGACACAAAATTGGCAAAATAGGGTAGTCAATTAATTCAAATTTGCAGCCCTCTATAAGGGATTGGTTGCCATAGGAAAGAGTTGTTGTTATATACAGAGATATAAGAAAATTGAACTGAAAAGGGTGTGATCAGTGAACAGAGTTTTGGTTGACGAGGTGCTAGTTCCTCATTGAATTTTTCGGTGGTTGTGAGATAGCCACGGTTCTCGATTCCCGATTTTGATTTTTATGGTAAGTTAGTTTTCTTTTTCTTTTTTTTTTAATAAAGTATCTACAGTAGAAAAAATAATATAGTAAACTCGTGCTACGGTACTCATTTTTTTAAAATTTGGACTCGTGCGTTAATTGTCGACTTCTTTGCGAAGTTAATTATCTCTTTAGGAGACCTTCTTCCTACCTCAACAGGCGACATAATTGTGCCACCGAGGTGAGTAAGCCTATTGGGTGCCAACGCTACTCATTCACATATGCCCGGAGGTTTCATTCTCCAATTCAAATAATCTACACCTATCACTGTCAGCGAAGTCCAGTTTTTTGGCGGAGCAATGGCCTGTCAGAAGCCCTGTTAGAAGTCTCAGTTGTAAGGTCGAAAAGACTCTTAGTATTCTTAGACGAGTAATCGATGAACAATTTCACCTATGTCATTGCCGCAGTTTGCCTCTAATGGAGCATTTTATTGCTCCTTTCCCATCTGCAGATCTCTTTCTTCCACTGAGTCTTTGTTAGCCCAACGAACGGTTCAGGACCTACAAATGAAGCGTCAGCGGCGCAAGTTCATCGGCTTATTAATTTCTTTTACTTCCCTGATGCCCTAGCACCCAAGCTAGGGTAAGTTTATTGACCCTTGCCATCAATTTCAGGGATTAACGACATTCTCAGGCGGTCTTTAACTCAAGACTATAGGTCTTTAGAGCCTTCAACGCTGCTCGACTGTCGGTCAAAATATTTTCGCACCCAGGAGGTTTCTTTGTAAACACTCTCTGATGCAATCTCTATTGCAAGAGTTTCAACTAGCATTATGAAAGGGGACTTTTGCAAGTTCATGGATGCCCTACAATTGGCTCCGTATATTCCTGTGCCAGTCACTTCATTCATCTTTGAACCATCAGTAAACCACATGGAGGATCTGTGTGCAGTTGATCAGTCCAATTTCTAACGCCATGGGGGTTATCAGTTAACTCTTCAGGCGGGATTTCAAAGTCAAATATCCCCAGCATAATCTCCGATGGTTTGACTTTTAATTCTGAATTTATTTGATTCAGAATTCCAAAATGATCTTGCCAGTCACCTGCCTTGGATTTTGTAGTCTGTTATGTACCTTAAGGCCTTAAGGCAGTCGAGAGCTCCTCCTTCAGTACCTGTTAGTGGAGCAGAAGTAAGTCTAATAGTGCCTCCAGTGATTCCTTGACACGTTAATCGTTGCATTTTTTGCAGATCCTTTTCCGTGTACAACTAGTAGATTTTCTTAGGGTGAAAGCGACATGTCTTTCCAAAGAGTTTACGGCATGTCCATAAAGCAGCCATTGCTTTAATTCCTTGCTTGTCGATTTAGCACTCGAGTCTTGGGGCATAGCTTTCTGCTACACGTAAATGGAACCACTATGGTTTTGCTTGGATTGACACTAAGTTCCTCCCTTATACACTAGTTATTTCCGGACGATAGTACCTCTGTTTTTGGCTTTATTTTCTAGTAGGGAATGTTTTTTTGCATTCCGGCATGTAAAAATTGTAGGGGTTGCATAAGAAAACTTTGGAGAAAAAAATTGTTAACTTTTCCAACATTTTCAGCCATCACAATTGCCATGCATCAGCATAATAAGTGGAAAACGTAATACCTTGGAGCAAGCATGGCAAGCATTGATTTTTTGACATAATTATTGATATGCTAAAAATTGGAATTAGAAACGAAATTTTAACTGTTTTTGATGTTTTCATTCTAAGAAATTAATTTGAGAATAATTGAAGATCTTGTAAATGCTTACTTTTTGACATGCATTTCTTTACATGGGTAACTTGTTTAGTATATGTTTTCAATTTGATTAATAATAGATGGGAAGATAATTAAGGGTANTGGGAAGATAATTAAGGGTAAAACTTCATGAAAACTGTTAAAGAGATCAAATATCCTTCAATTTTACTTTGTATTTCATCTTCATTGCTAGTAATCATCAAAATTTCTCTTCCAATTTTCGACAATTAAAGTCATATTTGTCTATAATTGTGGCAAATATTCAACCTATACCTATTTGATCCTTTAGAAAATTAATGCTTGTCATGCTTAATCAGAAGCATTGTGTTTTCCACCTACTACGCTGATGCATGGCAATTATGGTGACTGGAAATCTTGCAAATTTTAATAATTTTTTTCTCAAAAATGTTTCATGTAAGCCCCCCTCTACAATTTTTACAGGTCTGGGTACAGAAAAATATGCTTTGTCCGAAAATGAAGTCAAAAATAGGGGTTCTAATTTAAAAAAATCGATGGTAAGTGGTAAAATCGTTTTGGCCTCATCTCAAATAGACGATTAACAACAAAAAGGTGGCTGTTTTGGTGTTTTTCAAAATTTTGATAAATAAAAAACATTAGTATTATGCATTACTTTTCAATGACACTGTATATAAGTTAGATCCTGACCTCGCGCAATTTTTTTCCTTTCCAACAATCATCTAGATGATAAAAATTATTCCAATTTAGTCCGAAACAAACAAAAACAACAATAACAATAAACTTACACGCGCAAAAACAAACATTAAAACCTATTTAGATTTATTTTAATCCTTTTCCTTAAATCATTTCTATTAATTTTAATCATCATCATTATTAATATTATTATTGTTCTTATTATTATTATAAACTATATGTATAGGTATATTTATGGAAAAATTAAAAATAAAAATGTATGTCGTAAATTCTTCTTATTTGATGACGATAACTATGAAGAGAGGGCATGATCTTGTATCGTCAATTCAAATATTTTTTATTGATTTCTTTCAGTTTTTATTTTCTCCCCTCCTATTTTTAATTCATTCTTTTTGCTTTCGAAAAGAAATAAAATGAAACGAAAAAAAACCGAGACGATTATCTTGGAATGAATAAATTTTATTGTTTGCGAAAAGAAGTACAAAGATCATTCATTAAAATCCATTGATTGATACTTATACATAAATATACAGTCGGTCTATTTTCATATCGACCAACTTGACTCTACAGACTATCCAACGATAATTGGCCGCAAAGGTGGCTGTGTGTCTGTTATTACGTCTAGACGTTTGATAAACATCTTAATAAATGTTAAATTTTATATAGTATGAATAAAGCTACGACTCTGTGAATAAGCACAGCCAACTTTATAGATGGTAGTGAATTCATTGGTTTATCAATGAAATACCCTAACTTTATATTTATAGTGTTTTTAATTAAATTTGCCAGTTATGTATGTTTTATTGGGTTTAAAAATAAAGATTGTCATTGCAATCCATTGGTTTATTATAAAATATACTCGGTCTATTTTCATATCGGTCAACTTGACTGAATGTTTAAATATAGAATATTAAAGGTAAATGCACACTTGGAAATAGTGTCACGTTTTGGTTTATACATGAATTATCGTAACTTTATTCAGACACTTGTATTATCAAATATCAGTTTGACTAAAACATGAACAAAGCTACGACTCCATTAAGCCAAGAGATAGTCAAATCTGTTGTGAAATACCGTTGGGCACAGTGTATTTATTCAGTCTGCAGTCCCTAGAAGTAGTCCAATTTATTGATTTTCAAATAAAATACCATAACTGTATATTAATAGTGTTTTTGATTGAATGTGCCACTTATGTATATTTATGGTCTTCTTTAAAATATTGGGGGTTAAATCACTAATTTAGCTCGCAATTGGCGATGGTGTCATGACTTTACTCATACACTTGTAAATTGCCGAATGTCAGAATTTAGTACCGTATGAACTAATTTACGACACTATATAACCAAGACCATGGTATATCCGATCCTTTGGAAATAAGTCAATTATTATCATCGAATTATTATTCGTTTTGTTTTTCTTATAAATATAGGTATAATTTACAACGTAATGTATACGGTATGTATGCTATTTAATGTTTTTAATGTTCTTCCCCCCTGTGATTATCGGCTCGTTCCGGTGTCGTTGCCATCAAGTCAAACATTTTTTATTTACCAAAACAAAAACAAAAAACAACGACTATTAAGATGAGATGGGGACGATTTCTCGACGATGGTCATTTTTAGTTATATTGATAGTATAAGAGGTGGCCATTATTTATAAACATTCTTATATACAGTGTGATTCAAAACGATAAATCCATGAACAAGCCTATACAGAGTGTGCAATGGTATTTCAATTGCAGTTGGCTATGATTTCGATTCTATTTTTCATCAGTACGTCAGCAAATCTAATAGAGCATGAATCAAGTTGCGACTCTAAATGACGAAAGCGTGGCCAATTGTGGATATCCATCTCATAGTAGGCTATCTTTGTGTCATTGAGTCGTAGCTTGATTCATACTTTATTTGATTTGACATTTATTGGTGTACAATTGGCTACGACTTTGATCAGGTAGTGTGGTAGATTGGTTCATACTTTACTAAATTTGATCTACGTAACTAAAGGCACAGCCAACTTTGTGTAATAGGGGTTGTTAAAGCAACAGAAATATTAATAAATTCCGATTCATCAATTATAGAATTGTAAGATGTTTTTAATGTTTCATCATAATGGATCACCCTGTATTTTTTTCTTGAAAATTCTTTCTTTTTGTATAATTAATTTATTTCGTTGTATTGGATTTTTATCAAATTTTATATAAAAGTAGCAGCAGCCATGAGAAAGTCATAAGAATGCATTTCTAAAAATATCCATATACAACCTTGGCTCAACTGTTTCGAGATTCGTCCGAAAATAAATCAAAAATAATAATAATAATAATTAGAATTACATACAGAATGATTCACTATATTATCACCAATTAAAAGTATAAAAATTTAATTATTTCAGTTAGCAACCCTTTTTATAAGGCGACAATATCGTATTCTGTATCGAATAATTTACAGGGTGTACTACCTTGCAGTTGGCCATGTCTCAATTGACTAGTGTCGTAACTTGATATTTTAACTTCTTCTTTTTGAAAGAGTCCATGTCGGCTGTGGCTTAGTCATGCAATATCGCAACTTGGATCGTTTGTTTATTTTTTTGATTGAATCAAGCAAATGTGGTATGGAGCAAGCTACGACTCTATTCACCAAAAGTATAGCCAACTGCGAAATGAATATACACAATATACTCCGAGTAATATACCTCGTAATTGGCTATGTATTTGTGATTTAGTGTCGTAGATGTATTCAGGCACTCAAGAGTTACAATAACAAATGTCAAATTTTTTAAAATATGAACTAATCTACGACACTAAAAAACTAATACATGGCTACTTGCGAGGTAAATTATAGTAATATATACCAAAATTTCCTTCTTTTGGCAACTCAGTTATAGAACCAATCTAAAAAAAATGATTTGGGGGAAAATTACCCAAAATGTTCAATTAAAAACAAATAAAAATTGGTAATATGGAAGAAGATATCCCCAAAATCTCCACTAAATCTATCCTAGATTGCTAAATTTGTTAATAAAAATGTCTTTAGAAGATAATTGTCTTCAAAAATTGGGTGTAAAGTCTAAAATGTCTAAAAGGGGGGTTTGAGACTGACTAAAAGTGTCTAATTTTTTTCTTTTTCTGATAATTTAATAATAAAATTGATAAGAGATTTAAGTAAAAAATAATCCAGAATCTCGATTAGAAGCGAAAAATTTAGCTCAAAATTCAAAGTTGTATAAAAATTTAGCTATTTTAGGTAACAATCTTTACGATAAGGATAGATTAACTTATTGTTTATTAATTGTTTGATATATGTATAGTAATAATAACAATAATTTAGAACAATTTTTTTTTGAAAATTCGATATCTTGTCACGAAAACAGGCTAATTATTTTTTAATTCTATTTTAAAATTGTGCCACAAAATGTTCAAAAATTTCAATTGAAAGCCAAAAAAGTCAATAACTTAAACAAAATTTTCCAAAAATTCTTACTAGTCGATTCTTAATTGTCGAATTTGTTAATAAAAAGTCTTAGAAAAATTTTATCGTTAAAATTAAGCCTAAAATTTTTAAATTTTGGTAAAAACGTTTAGAAAATGGTTTTAAGACTCAAAATTGTAACCAAAAATCAAAAATTCAACTCAAAAATAGATTGTCTACGATAGGAATGCCTTAAAATTGAAAATTAAAATCGAAATTTCGCCAAAATTTGATTAAAAATTGAGTAAAACTATATACTCAATAAAAATGAAATCCCAAAATTTAATTTGGGCAAAATTATTTAAAATCCAGTCTTAAATTTGAAAACCCCACGTTAAAGGTAGTTAAATTTTTTGAAATATTCACTAGAGACAGTTACCCATTTTATAATTGCCATATTTCGAATCGGATACCATAGTGAATCACCCTGTATATAGACATTAATCAAAGAAATAAATTGAAGAGTGGGAATTTTGGTACGTCTAATTGCGATAATCACTAGTCTAATTATTAAATCAAATTTATTTATTTATAGATTAAATTTATCAAAAATCAATTTACATAATAATAATTAATAATAATAATAGTTATATTTCCACATACTTGCGGTAATACAAGGTGTACAATGGGGTATTACCCGACAGTTGGCTATGCTTTTGCAACGGAATGTCGCAGCTTTCTTCGGATACTTCTAGAATAGCTTATTAAATATCAAAAGGAGTAAAAAATATGAATCGATCTACGACATTACATGATGAAAACGTAGCCAATTGTGATTGAAATTGAAACACCATTGTACACTCTGTAGAATAAATTGTGTATACCTATATGTATGTATTATGTATATGTATATGTATGTATATAAATAATAATCATCACATTTTAATTATGACAAATTCTAATAATTTAATAATTATTAACGAACCGCATTCTTTGAATCTTATCGTGCTTTATCATATGTTTAATCAACGATAATTGAGAATGTCTCTAAATTCTGGGAATAATGCTGTAGGTAGGTGGTATTAGTGGTAATGGTGGTGGCGGTAGTGGTGGCTCTTAATCATCATCATCATCAACAACACTATCATTATTATCATTATTATTATTATTAAAAATTCGAGAATTTTCAGCTTAATTGCATCAAATCATCATCATCATCATGAACTAGAACGAGAGCGAGACAAGACTGCAATGGATACAAACAAACAAATGAAACCGTACAACGACGAAAAAAAAAATTGCATACAGTTGTTCATGACCTCATTTTTATCAATGTGTCGACGGAATTTCTCAACAATAAAAAAATTGCCCAATTTAAAATTGAAAGAAAAATTACACACACACTCAAATTCAATTATGCACAAAATTACTCACACATGCACACGAATTTTAAAATTGTCAATTTTGCGAATTCTTACTGAGTTATACACTAGAACGAGCGGCGGAAGGGTGCAGATCTATAGATCTATCAATTAATATTTGGCCCAATTCGAGGTTATCACAAATCCTGAAAATTCTCTAGAAATATCAGTTTAGTTGTTTATAATTGATAATAATGATAATATTAATGATGATGATGATAAGGGTTCATATTATCACAAAGCCAAGGTCGTTGTGCACTAATCACTGAGTCTTTCCTTCAAATTTTAGTCCTTAGTACTAAGATTTTTGAATTTTTTAAAAAAGCTACTTAAATTTACAAAAATAAATATTAAAACAAATTATTTTACTAAAAAGTAAATAAAAACAAAAAAAATTCACATATTATCACAAATATTTTACACAATTCATATTTACAACATTACAAATTTCTTTAATTTTTTTTTGAATTTTCTGGGGGCTTAAAAATTAGTTATAATCAGCCGGATTTTTTGATATAGACACTTAAACATCTCAATTTAGGGGTGGTTTTAATTGTTTAGTTGATCTCTATGAACATCCACAACGATCGACGACCATACCCGGCACACTACTATAAACAACATTGAAATTATCATCGAAATACAACATTGAAATGGCACTTAATTTACGTGGTGCACAGCACGGTTCAGCACTATTCGGTAATGCAATCTTTAATAGATGCGTATGTGGATATTTTTGTAATGTAACATATGGACAGTCACCGTTACAATAATGGGCGTCATAACGTTTCGGTGCTATAATAAAATCCCAACCGAATCGTTCGAAATCGATCACTAATGAATAACGACAACATAATGATTCACCCATTTTATCATCACAATTTAAACCGACATTGCGACGGGTACGACGGCGGGCCTCCATTGTTGAGATTTCAACGAAAGGTGCCTGTGGAAAAAAAAAGAAAACGTAGAAAAATTGTTTTATTGGCTATGATTTTGAACAGTGGCGGTTGTCTAAGACAACATCAAGAGAAAAAAACACCAATTTTGAATAAAAACAGAGTGTTCGTGAACGAGTCGCCTCTGTTTTTAATTGAAAGACTCTTTAAAAGACGAATTTTTAAGGTATTTCAGCTGAATTCTGGTTTTCTCCTAGAAGAAACAGAAGGCAAAGAAGAAGGAAAGGATAAATGAAAAAGGGAATAAAAAAAGCAAAGAGACAAAAAGTAATGAGAAAGGCAGAATGAAGATAGAATAAAGGAAAAGGGGAAGAAAGAAGAGAAGAATAGGAAGATAAATAAAAGGAGAGTAACAAGAGAAAAGCTAGGAAGAGAGAAAGGAAAAAAAAGCATTCGAAAATTGTGGATTATAAAGAGGGTGATTAAAAATGTACCCTTATTTCTTCATACAGGGTCTACAACGGTATTTCAGTAAATAATAAATGGACAGAAAGAAAGAATCAAGAGAGAAAGTTAGAAAGGAGCATAAAGAGAAGAAGAGAGGGAGTAAAAAATATAAAAAAAAACAAAGTAGTAAGATCGAAGGAAACATAAAAGGTATCAGAAAAGAAAAGAAATAAAGGAAGAAAGAAAAACAAGAAAAGGCGAAGGAAACAATAGATTAAAGACAAAAAGTCAGGAACAATCATAAAGAAAATATGAATTACAGAAAAATGAAAAAAGAAATATTGAACGAAAGAAACAAGGAAGAAGTTAAGGAAACGAAGAGAGAAATAAAGAAATGAAAAAGGAAAAATGAAGAAGTATTGGAATTGAACGAAGGCAGGAAGGAATAAAGAAAGATAGGAGCTAACAATGAAAGAAACCCAGAAGAGCAAGGAAAGTACAAAAGACGGAAAATTGGGAAAAGAATAAAAGAAAGAANAAGAAAGAAAGAAGCGAGGAGAAAAAAAAGACATGAAGGAAGTAAAGAGGAAGGAAGTGAAGAGGAACGAACTAAGGGATAAAAGACTCAAAGAAGTGATAAAATACAGAAAGACAGAAAAAATCATGAGAATAATAAGAATTATAGGCAAAGAAAAAGTTGTAGAATTAAGGAAAGAAAAAAGAAAGAAGAAAACGGGAAAGAATCAAAGAGAAAGGGAGGAAAAAATATTAAAGAAAAAAAGGAGAAAAGATAGCTGGAGAGAAGAAGAATAGAGGTAACGAAGTGGGAAATAAAGACAGACAGCAAAGAAGAAAAGACATATGATCAAAAAGGAACAAAGAAGGGATAAAAGACTTAAATAAAGAATAAAGTACAGAAAGGCAAAAAAATCATGAGTGCAAATTAGGATTATAGAGAAAGAAAAACGAGAAAGGCGTAAGGAAAAGAAGAAACATAGTAAAGAAAAAAGGAGAAAAGCAAGTAAGTAAGAAATTTTACAAATTAAAGGAGAGAATGAAAGAAAGAAATAGCAGGTAAAAGAGAAATAAGGAAAAAAAATGACAGAGAAGGAAAGATTGACTGGAACAAGAAATTAAAGTAAGATGAAAAAAAAAATAGGAACGAAGATGAGAGGAACGAAAGAAAGAAGAAAGGAGAGAAAACAATTCAGAGACAATACATAATTAAGGAGAGAAGCAAAGACAGAAAAAATGAATGGAAAAAAGGAAATAAAAGGACAGAACGCAGAAACGAAAGAAACTTAGGGGATAATAAATGAGCAAGAGAAGCAGGGAAAGAAGGGAGACAAATGAAGGCGAAAAGGAAAGAAAGAAAATGTGGTTGAAAAGGAGGCAATTAATAAAAAGACTAGGGAAGACAATAGAAACAAAAATAGAAGTCAGAAATTATTAGGGAAGAAAAGTAAAGAAAAAACGGCAGAAGATAAATAGACATACAGGAAAGAAAGACAGAAAGGCACAGAAGGTAAAAAAGAAAATAGGGATATACTATAGAAAGACATGAAGAATTATGAAGGAAATGAAAATTAGAGAAAGACTGAATGAAAGAAAAGAAGAACTTTTAAAAAAAAATAAAAGAATTGATGACGAAAGTATGGACGAAAGAAAAAAAATAGGATAAGTAGGAGAGAGAAAGAATGAAAGTAAAAAGGAAAAAAAACAAAGCAAAGAGACGAAAAGAAGAGAATAAAGAAAAATAAGAGAAGAAAAGGAGGAAGAAAGCGAAAAGACGGAATAAAAAGACAGAGAGGGAGCAACTGTGAAAAACCACACAAGAAAAAAGAAATGCAGGAAAAAGAGACAGAAAGATGCAAGGAAAACGAAAGAAATGAAGAATATGATATTGCATGTAACCAAGCCCTGCTTGATTTTTCTATTCAACATTGTGATTTGATTTTGTTTATACACGGTGTACAACGGTATTTCACTTCGCAATTAGTTAATAGTGTTGTACTAAACCATCCAATGGTTCATTCTGTAATTCAAAGCCTTCTTTACTATAAAGCCTACTTTTTATGAGTTTCAAAAAACAAAAGAATGCACAGCATTGAACTGATTGATCAAGCAAAACCTAGACGAGCCACCACTGGTTTTAATAATAATAATAATAATAATCGAATAAATCCAATTACCTTACTGCCATTATCAATATTGATATTAGTAACTGCAACATTTCTACCATTTGTTGATGTTGCATTAACAATAAAACCTAAATTTTCACGTGGACTCTTGAACCATTCCGATACTGTTATAGTTAAATCTAATTGTACCCAATCACCATCACCATATGGTTGGGTGATTTTCTTCGATACCATACGATATAAACCGGGCGTATCTGGATGATCGGGTGCTTTATAGACTTTGAATACTTCAATTAATAAATCAGGTAATGGACGACGTTCTGTACCCTCAACGTACACATATAATGTAGCATTACTAACATGATATTTCGTTAATGAATCGGAGAACATAAAATGGAGGATGTCATGATCACGCCAACTATGCCGCAAACGTGGATCTGTAATAAAAAAAACAAAAACAAAATAATAATTAAACAATTAAACAAGAAATCAAGTATTCCACAATAAATTACGTCAAAGTTGGCCATGCTAAGATACTATGTAATCAAAGCAAGGCCAACTACGATTATCGTGGTATGTCTTATATTTAAGAACAAACACCAAAAATCATAGTTTACTATGCGAGTTCATTGTAATAAATGACTTTTAATACCTGTTTTTTTCTTTTAATTTGAACCCTCAGACCTTTTTTGGAAAAAAAACTAAATTCGTGAAATTTAGGAAATTTTGTATTGTTGACATGATAACTAGAAATTCAGTTTATAATTTAATTATTCTTTTGTTTAGCCAGCTTACTTGATTCTCTCCATTAAATTAAAATTATTAAAAATTTATTGTTTCGTTAAAAAAAAAGGTTGGTAACACTTCTATAGTAAATCTAGTGATCTAGTAAGGAGTGCTAAAATGACAGATATGTCTACTCATTGAAAAGCAGTAGAAAGCGGGAAATTTAAATAAGCAATAATAAAACGGTATATTCCACAAAAAAAGTCATTTAAACGTAATCAAAATCAATAAAATATAGGAATTTATTTAAACTAGTTTGAGAATCGTTATGTAAATGACAGGCATTCAAGTACCAACCTAAAGAAATCGATTCCACTAGTTATTGAAGTATGCGTTAACAAGTATTAAAGCATTGATTTTGTTCCCTTGACAATGCTGTGCTGTAAATTAGAAAATATTATTGAAAAACAAGCAGCAAAAATTATAGTTTATTAGACGATTTATAAAGAACGAACATTATAAATGACTTTTGGAACGTGCTTCTTATAGTATTGTTTCTATTTTACATCCTCTTATATACTCGATACACGGAGGTAATTAAATTTTAGCACAAACCTAATAGCACCAAATTTCCTAAATGTATCGATCAAAAATTAGCAATTTTAGAGTCTTTAACTTAATTGGTCTTCAGGTTGGTAATCTTCCTGTCAAATGAAAAATTCAATTAACTCCGTGTACGTTTAAAAAAAAGTTAGGGAATTTTGTAGCGGTTGGTACCGTCGACATAACAATTTACATTTTAGTTACTCTCTTATAACCCAAATTGTTTATTTCTACTCGTTTTTAAAAATTTATTACTCTATTAAAAAAAATGATTGGTAATACTGCCATTAAAGAATTTATTTAACGCAATTTGACAAGTGTCAAACATTAAACTACCAACCTTAAGAAAATAAATTCCACTACCTATAAACGGATGTATACTAAATCTGTACGTTATTTAGAAACAAGTAGCAAAAGTTTATTAGATGAGTTCGATTTATAAATGACTTTTGGAACGTGCTCCTTATTGTATTTTTTGTATTTTGCATCCTCTTATATACTCAATACATGGAGATAATTAAATCTTGACACAAACCTAATAGCACCAAATTCCCTAAATCAGTCAAAAACTAGAAATTTTAGAATCTTTAGGTTGGTACATACGAGACATTTATGTGTGGTAAGTCTTCTGTCAAATGAAAAATCCAATTAGCTCCAAGTACCGAGTATATCCTTTTTTGAAATTTAGGGAATTTTGAGCGATTGGTACCCTACTGGAAACTTAATTTATATCTCAGTTGCTCTTTTGTTAGCCAAGCTACTTGTTTCTTATGTTTATAAAACTTTATTACTCTATTTAGAAAAAAAAAAAACAAAGATTGTTAATACTGTCATTAGAGAATTTGTCTACCAATCTTAAAAAAATAAATTCTGCTAACTATAAAAGTGTTAAAGGGGTATTAAAGCATTGTTTTTGTTGCTGTTATAGACGCAAAATAGAAGGAAAATAATTAATAATAGTAGTAATAATAAAAAAGAGAAATCAAATTGTTGTTGTTATTATAAAATCAAGCTGGCGTCAAAGTGTTTTGTTATAATAAAGTGGGCTCATCATATCTTGGTCAGTGGTGACCTTGATGGCGGCCCCGACTGACCCAAACACTGACCCCACACCATGCAATTGCAAGTAATTGCACTTGAACACGATGATGCCTTTTTATTATTATCATTATTATTACTATGATTATTATTATTATTATTTGCCTAAATAAAATGATTTCCATTTATTTCACACTGTGTATAATTGTTTTTTGGTTATCTTCTGTTGTTTTCGATAATTGGAGTGCGAAAGTTTTCGGCCATTATCAGTTCTTATCAGTGCGTTTCAATACGTAAACTGGGGTGGTACATGCGAACTAGAGGAGGACGGTTGGATGGAATCAATCTGTGATTGACACCGGGTGCATCGTCTATCAATAGAGAGCGGGTCAAAATTACAAAAAGAATTGAAAGAATAATAAAAATGGATAAAACAACAGAGGCGATATGTCATCGTTGATGCTGAATTACGGTCAAGATGGCCGTGTCCATGAACCTGACAGGCTATTAAAATACATTTTATGTGCATCCACACACACGCACAATCAAACAACAACAACAACTTGGTAGAGTCAAATATAGAGAAGGATTTGGGCATATGGGCCGCCAAATTTCCAACGGTACAATGACTTTCGGCTAGCCAATTTTGATATTATGACAATGTAAATGAGCATCTTGCACAATGCACAATTTCAATTGCATTACAGTGCCTAAATTTTAACGACTTCCTTTCTGTAATAGCCAAATTTACACACACACACACACACTAATATTACTATAAAGTTTTTGTTCTCATTGATTTATAGTAGAGTAAGTGTGAATGTGGGTGCGTGGGTGGGAAAATTTTTCGCAACAGTTCATTGAACTATTCCAATGAAAATTGAATAATTCTTTTAATATATACAGAGTGATTCACAACGATCAACCATTATAGATCGAGCGATTCTAATCACAATTCTGTTCAAAAATATTGCTCTATCAACCCTTCTAAAAGGGGTAGTACTTCTTCTTTTAGTATGAACGAACATTTTAAAGAGCATCTAAGAAAACTTTGAAATTATAAAGAGTGTACAGCAACAGAGAAAAGTTACACTTTTAAACTCTTAGGTTTACATAGTGTCGTAGATTGATTCGTATTTTACTATTTCCAAGTGTCCGAACACAGAAAAATACAAACCTCCCAAAAGCACAGCCAACTGAATTTTGCGGTATTTCGTTAAAAAAATTATATTAATGAAACTACTATTAATTTAAAAAAATGAAATTTCTTATCAAATTTGATAAATTTGAATAATTTTTATCATCGTTCAGCTGAAATTAATGCTTAATTTCAGTTAATTCACAAATATCTAGTTGCCCATGCCAAATCAATTCGTATATTAAAATAAGCAAATTTGTTTTAAATATACAATAAAGGTTGCTAGGACACGATAATTAGTAGTATTCTCTAATTTATTTGATAACAGTTACTATGACAATGTTCGATTTTTATTCTTGTCTCTCCTTGATTGTACAATGTGATTGTAAGTGTCCAGCGTTGTCATAGTAACCAATCGTTAAAAAGTTATAGAAGCCCACTGATTTCTGTAAACCTATTGTTTTGAATCGTCCTGTATATACGCGTACACGCATACATCTATGTGCGTATTTTAATTGAATTATGATGTTGAAGGGTGGCAAAAATGGCAAATTTTGATTAGATAATACGATAAATTAAATTTCGCCTCTATTATTTTTATACATACACATGTAATAGTAATGTTCTATACATATTTAAATGTATATGTATACAATATCTTAATTGTATTTAAAATCTGAGGAATTTTTAAAATCATTTTATTATTATTATTATTATTTATTATCATTTTTACTTTTTTTTTTCAATAAAATAATCAATTGATTTATTGAATTTTTACTCTTTATGGTATGTGTGTGTTTCTTTTTTTTTCCTCCCAAATAGCAAAGGTCATAATTATTCGCAGCTAATAATCTCAATCGAGTCTCTTTACTCTTTTATGTACAATTTTAAAATGTACAGGATGATTCACTACGATGGGAATAACACAAGATCTAGTAGCCTATGTTTAATATTATTACACCTTGTAGTTGGCCATGCCTCTAATGATCAATTCGTAGCTTACTTGAAGGCAATCGAATCAAGTTATCACACTACTTAACCAATTGTAATGTGTAATAAATGGTGTTTTTTCACAATGAAATCCATTTTTTTACACTTGTTGTAAAGTGAGATACATTAGTTTATAAATAGGATTTCTTTTATTAGAACTATTGGAAGTTAGCAAAGGTACCATAGCTATATTATTACAGTAAATTTTACCAAAAGATATAATAACAAATCACCCTGTAGATAATTGATTTATTACAAGAACATCTAAGAAGAGAAGGCTTTGGATATTTTCTTTTATAAGGTGTATAATTTTATTTCCATTCCTAGTTGGCTGTGCTTTTGACAAATGACATTTATTCAATAAGAAAAAACAACAAAAAAACAACCCTAATACACCCTGTACATAATTCATAGCCTTCTTTTCGTAATTATTTAGATAATTCTCTAAATAATTAAATCCATTTTTTACGATTGTTATAAAGTCAAATTAGTCAAGAAAAGGGGCTTCTTCTGTTATAAATATTGGAAATTAGCTACTAGATTAGTATTTAAAATATTAACAGAACAACATAATAAGAAATCACCCTATAGATAATGAATTGGATAACATTCTATAATTGGCTATGTTTTAATATCTAGACTCGTAGTTTGTTTCACACTTCATTACATTTGATATTTTTCAAGAAAAATTAAAAAACAAACAACAGAATCAAGCTAAGACACTATGTAACCGAACCGTGGCCAACTACAACCAGTATATAATTCATAGGCGTCTTTTCACTATTATTTAAAATAATTAGATAATGAGAAATCCATTTACTTACGATTATTAAAGTGAGATAGGTCATGAATTTTGAATATCATAGAAAAGAAAGCTTTGTATATTCTGTATTTTGAGAATAGCACAGTAATTTAGGTAGAAATTAAATAATGTCGTAGATTAGTTCGTATTTTATTAAATTTGACATTTGGTAATGTAATTTGCAAATATATGAATGAAGCTACGACATCATCTACGAAAGATATGGTCAACTATAATACTCTACTCTATTTTGCCCGGTAGCTTTTTTGGTCAAAAATGTCGTAACTTGGTTCATACTTTACTAATTTGAGATTTTCTATAAAAAAGAAGTAACCGAATCAAGCTATAATATATATATATAT
>JACDRP010000964.1:0-16694 GCA_013841185.1 Hycleus phaleratus | reverse complement strand
TGAAAACTAGAAGGCATACATTGCATTTTTTCTTCAATTCGATGTCAAAAAAAAACAAATTTTAATAATCGATATCTCCTTGTTTGATGAGCTATTGTAATAAATATGGCAGCATTAGAGAGACCATTTCAAGAAGTATCGAGCAATGTTTTTCGTTTTGAAAAATTCCAATTAAACTTTGAGTTACAAAAGAAAGCCTCCTATTTTCTCCTATAACTTAACAAATATTGTCGAATTTTCAATTGTTTTCTCACAGTATGTAGCAAATTGAAACAGTTTTTCAGGTCTCCAAGGAATTTTTCAATAGACTTGTTAGTTTTCTGGGAAATTGACCGAAACTGAGGGCGTATAGTGGGTCTTTTAATTCGATTTTGTGTTCAAACAGTACTAATCTTGTCTCCTCGATATCTCCCTTGTTTGATAAGATATTGTAATGACTACAACAACATTAGAAAGAGCATTTCAATGAGTATCTAATGAAGGAGTATCTATTGAAAAATTCTAATTAAACTTTGAGTTACAAAAGGAAGCCTGGGAAGATATGTTTTTCATATTTTCTCCTATAATTTAACAAATATTATCGAATTTTCAATTATTTTCTTACAGTATGTAGCACATTGAGAGATATTCTTAGGCCTCCAAAACAATCTTGAATAAATTCAGTAATTTTCCGGAAAATTGATGATATCTGGAAGGCAGACATTACATGTTTTTCTTCAATTCGGTGTCAAAAAAAAAACGGTTTTTAATAATCGGTATATCTCTAGATTGTAATGAAACAGTAGTTATTTTAACGAGTATCTTTCAGCTTTTTTATTAAAAAAAAAATCCAATTAAACCTCATATGAGTTATTCGAGCTATCTCTAGAAAAATCTTGGAGAAGGTTTTTTTAATTCCATATTTTCCCTTATAACTTAGGAAATATTATCGATTGTCCAGTAATTTTCGCACAATATCTAGCAAATTTGACGCACTTTCCAAATCTTTCAGATATTGCTAGTTTTCCGGAAAACTAACGAAACGTTATCAATTTTATTTCAAGCTTATTTGTATTGATTAATTTTCTTCCATTTCTGTTTCTGTTGTGTTTCCGCTTTCGTTTCTGTTTCTATCTGTTAAAATAATTTAAAAAAATCTATTTCCGATTCTGTTTTAGTTCTAACACTTCCGTAATTAAAATCATCATTTTATGGCATAATTTCGATTCCAATTGTAGCGTCGATTAATGTTTACCTTGTTAATGTACCAACCAGATGAAGATGTAATATCAACATTGTAAATCTACCTGTTTGTTGTTTTTTTGTGATTGTTGCTACTGTTGTTGTCCTGTCATTCGAGCGATAGTGTGTGTGTATGAAATGCTGAAAGTGCGCCTGTCACACACACACGGTAACTGTAATTTCAGGCGCCGGCCTTTAGTATCCTTGAGCTTCAAAGTTTCAGTAGAATCAGTAGTTTGTTACGTTACAATACGAACGGTAGCTATCAATCGGCCGACTCTGCTTTGATAACGTGCAATCGAACCATCGGTAAGTATATTTATTTATCCATTTAACAATAATAATCATTGAAATTTTAACGATAATACTATAAATTTCCGTTGTTGTTTGTAAATAACGTTCACAATTATCGCAATTTATTGATTTTCCCATTGTTTAGAGAATTTATAATTTTCACCCATAAAAATTAATAATTATCTTAATTTTAATACAACTGGAAATGAGCTAGACAAAGGGGAATTGTTGAATTCCTAGTTGGACAACTTCAATTTATATTCATTTAATTATTTACAACACATTGCTATTCCAACGAAACAAGACATGAAAGAAGCTTGCTAGATTACCATATAGGAGAATTTCCCGATAAATAAAGTAACAAATCTCTTAGCAGTAAAACCATTTGTATTTCTTATTGCTAGACTTTGGTAATTTCCGTTAAAATACCGAACGGAAAATCATCACGAATCGATATCGATTTTTCTTTCAAAACATCCATCATGAAATAATTCAAATGAGATTTATAAACGTTTTATAGGGGAATGTTTTGCATAATTTGGAACAATTTGCCGAGAAAAAGTGGCAAATTTTAGCTGACGAAACACGGAAAAACGGGATACAATTGAATGGGACTATTGTTGCGATACGATAGGAGAAAAACTGGAAAATTTCCAATGAATCTCAATTGAATTTTCGATTTTTTCCCCATAATCAAACGAAAATACCGCATATGAAGACAAATAAATCGGAAACCTGTTGATTTTAGTGAAATTTATCTGTTTCTCTGGCCGGTTAAAAACAGAAAGTTTCAAGTAATTTGCACGATTTGAATTAAAACGAATCTCTTTTACATGAATTGTTGATTGTCGGCGTACACGTGGGTGAAATTGTTAAATTGAAACAATAACCCAAAATAATGAAAAACCACGGTTCGGTTAGTGACAACGAAATTACGAACAATTTAACATTAACTACATTGTCACCCAGTCAAAAGATACAATTTCGTTCTTTCTTGCGCTTTAAACTTGCCTCATAGCGTTGAAATTCGCTTTGTTTGTTCCTTACGAGAATCCACTTAGATTGCCACCAATTCCTTTAATGTAACCCCTTATTTAATACGATCATTAGTAGTTTGTCCAGTACAATTATCAAATTCTAAAATTATAACAAAAAAACTACGTTAAACTACAAGACAATAGGAAATAAGAGGCGACGGCTACACGTTCTGGTTAACGAGATAGTTGATTAAAATGAAGAATACGATAAGGAAAGCTCGGCTTTTAAATTAAGTTTTTTAAGTTTTAATCAAATTAGCAATTTGAATCATTCCTTTTATCACAAAAACCGAAAAAATACAATTAACCATCAATTTTAGCTAGTAATTATTTACACAATGAAGAAAATATCTTAGAATATCGTGCTAAAGACCTTAGCTTATATATTTACAACAATCTTACCAGCTAAAACAATGGAATACCCATGATACTTTAAATTTTATTTTAATGATAACTTTAGACGAACACAATAGGGTTGTTAATGAATTAGAATGGAACTACTTAGAGCATATATGAATTTATTTTGCTAACAAAGTGGTGGCTCTAAAAATGCTCAAACTAGTTTTAAAACTTTTCTAAATCCCCCTCGCGATCGATGTTGGAGTCCTATTTATGCCATTAAAGAACCATCTAGAAGTTATAATCCAGTCTTATCTATAATCAAACATTATTATCCAATTGCCACCCACTTTGTTCTCTCAACACGCAAAATTCATACATTTTAAATTCGATCTAGAAGTCGGTCAAATAAGTGGAATTTTTTTAAAGAAAATTCAAGTTTTGGCCTACTCCGAAAGAGCATTTCAAATTGCTTAAGAAGAATTCTGGAGTTTTGGAAAATGTTCTTTGAGTTATAAATACGAATTTAGAAGCGTTTATTTTCTTAAATTTTCCCCCATAACTCGGTTTATATCAATTTGTCTGTAATGAATATGGAGTTGAATCGATGGCAAATTGAACGAGCTTTCCAAATATGCAAGAAATTTTCCAATCGGTCTGGTAGTTTTCCGGAAAATCAATTTCAACATAAGGAATTAAATCTCGCATTTTATGGCGAATTCACGTAATAGAATATCAATTTTTTGGAAATTCGGGGAAAATCATGGGAAAATTTGTTATCCATTTTCACCTGTTAAACGTTATTGTTTTAAACCGTGTGTTTATCCAGTTTGTAGACGGTTCTATTGATTTTAAAGTTGTGCTATTATTATGTGAGTAATTTGCTTAATTTCATGGAAAAACCGTGTGGAAAACAGGCTTTTTCGTTTATTGAGTAGCGCATAGATGGTGCTGCTACCAGATTGTTGATAAGTATGTGTTCTACTCTATTAACTGTTTGTGCGAGGTTGCCACACATTTTCACCTACATTACACATACATATCAGCTATTGGATTATGAAATTGGTTTTGTGTTTATACACAATCTATTTATGTTTGCTTAAAAAGATTTTTTACAATTTATTTTATTTGAAGTAGGTTCAGTTTCATAAGCAACCTCACACAGTTGAGTTATGGAAGAAAAGAAAACTAGTTCTAAATTTTCATCTATAACTCAACTTTTCCACAACTTTTTCCGAAACTATAAAATCTCTCTTATGTAGTTTGAAATGTTCTTTCAAACAAGCCGAAAAACTCGAATTTTCATAAAAAATTAACGGGAAATCGATCATCAAAGTTTCTGNATTAACGGGAAATCGATCATCAAAGTTTCTGCTTTTGATTTCTAGCCCGGCCCCTTAACATTCGATAAGGAAATTGTTGCATTTAATTGATACAAAATTGAAAGATTTTAATTATAGATGGTATAATGTAGATTTATTTTCCCTTTTTTCTGTTCAAGTGTAATTTTTTGTATTTCAATGAACACCCACTCTGATGCTATACAGCAATTAATCCACTAGAAATCCGTTTCACATCAACAACTAGAAGAATTTTTAATTTAACGATGAGTTATTAATTCGTTTCCGTATATTGCTGTTGAAATTAGATTGGAAATCTATAAAATCTGATCTGTTTTGCTATTGTAAAGCTCTATTTCGAATCGAAATTCGGCACGTGGCCGGCAACTCGTGCCGATAATCGTCCCATCTGCAAAGTATTCAAATTAAGGGTTTAATTTTAATCAAATTGATTTCTATGTTGTTATAGAACAGATACCGGTCGAGTTTTCGTAAGAACAACTTACACTTTCGACGAAATTGTAAACATGTTTACCGGGAAACTTTAAGCGTGTGTAACATTTCCAAAAGTACTAACAAATTATTATAAATTGAATTGTGTTTTATTAAACATAAACAAATGGAAACGGGATGTATTTTCGATTTATTTTCGTGGAGATTCTATTGAACATCGGATATTTTAAATCCGCATATGCAGTAGAGCTTCCTTAAAAGGACGATTCGAATAAATCGTAATTTTCCACACGAACCACTTTCCAGGTTAAATACTTTCGAAGACCGAGAATAACATCGTTGTTTTCTTCTCGTTACGAAATAATCAACTAGTTGCCTCAGAATTGTTTATTGGGGTAGGTCTGCAATCTCATTAAAACGTCACTTCTAATTAACTGATTGCTATCGATTAGTATGGAAGTATTCATAGAATTGGTAATTTTATTAGGTTTAGGATAGAAGTGGGAAAAGGACGAGTAGAGACAATTTACAGACCATGACCTGCCCGCATTTCTCCTTCGTTCTAACCATTTACAAGGCTCGATCGATTTATATAAATAAAAGCTAAAACAAACACGAAAAATGTACAATGATGTGAGTGGGGACAGTTGGAGGCATTGCACAATCTTCTAAAATTACCCAGTTTCTTCAATACAATAACCTTCCAGGTCAATGAAAGATAACGCCAGTTTTGTAGAGATGCTGAAATTGTCGTCGACATAATTAAATTATCATCAAGATAATGATGATGATGACAAAGATGTGGCAATATTTCGATTCCAATCGGGGATATTCTACCGGCTTTAATCCAAATAAATCAATCGGGCTGTTTGAGAGGGTGTCCGAACTGATTTCAGTTTTCACTCATCTGGATTGTTAAAGACGTGTCGCAATGGACGTCAACAAGTTACCACAGTAAATAGGTCAGTCAATAAAGCAGAAGTATGCTTTTCTGGGTGATGTATACCAGGCTTATTTGTAGGTAATATGTGTTGTCTTTATAAATAGTCCGGGATAATTGGGTTATTTCAACAGCAAGATAAATACGTTGTACCAGTTTCCTCAAACACGTTAATTTTCAGTCGAATGAAGAATAAACTGGCATTATCGCAATTTCCAGCTTGTTAATGGCATCGCACCGATAAGATTATAGGGATTTTAACGGGGAAATTGGAGCTCACAATCAACCGTAGCTGATTTAATATGCTTGCCTTTGAGACAACAATTGCTCGCTATTTCTTCGGAACGTAATGGATTGTAAACAGCGCTAGGTCGTCGTCTTATTTACGATCGTTCTTCCAGAACGACCATTCCGACAATCAATGGGATTCCCACGGGAGCTCCATGACCCGGTTCGGACGGTTCCTCTTATCGACCAGATGGCGAATTTTCGATTATAATTCCACTAGTATCGTCTATTCATACAAGTCTGAATATTGTTTGGAACGAACAATACGTGGAGAAATTGTATTTATATTTCTGTACTTTACAATCAACATTCTATTTCTATATTTGGATCTAGGACAATCTTGTTCAATTTTCTCTAACATAATAAATTAGATTACAATAAACAAAGGTATATAACTTGGACAAACATTTCATTTTGAGAGTACAGGAAATATTTCTATAAAATTCCACAATTCAATTTCAACATGTCTTCTATAAAACGAATGCATTTAATAATAAATATTTAACGGGAAACGGTGCATAATCGAGGGTTTTTTGTGGGAAATTCTCGAAAAATCCGCTTTGAAAACAATCGGAACGGAAAACTCGAGCGAATTCAAAGGTCTAATAGGCGCTCGTTTATTGGTTTGTCAATGAGAATTACCGGTTTATGCCGTTTTGTCTAAGAGTACGTTTATAAAGAAGCCCATTTGCGTGCTTATACTCAAATTTGCTCGTCTCCAATGGCATTAAAACAACTCCAATATCAAGAAATCGACGGCTATTCAAACGTAAAATAACACTCGCTCAAAAATAGAACTGTTGAAATTTTTTTTTATTGAAATAAATGTAAATTAGCTAACGCTTTATGTTCTTGTATCATTCACGTTATAAATGTACATCTTTTAAGCTCCGGCAGTGCTTTTACGTTGGCGATTTTAATTAAGACGATTTTTTGCCGTTAGCGCGAATATTTACAAATTAAAATCAACACGAAATTTGTTTTTTCTTCCGTGAAAATCGCTAAAAATGCGAATTTTCCCGATCCATATTCCAACAATAAATGTACCAAACTGATGACTTTTCATTAGTTATCCGGAAAATTCACGATAAATCTCTTTAAATTTGCTAGATATGCAGAAAATTATCGAAAAATCTTTAATATTTTCTATTTATAAGGGGAAATATGATTTTATTGAAGAAAAAACGCGTCTTCCAAGATTTTCCCGGAGATAATTCGAATAACTCCGATGACACATTCAATTAAAATTTTTTTAATAAAAAAGCTGAAATATAATCCTTAAAATACCTTTTCGATTCATCACAATATTTTATTAAAAAGCGAGATATCGATTATTAAAATTGATTTTTTGGCACCGAATTGAAGAAAAAGATGTAATCTAAGCCGTCCAGTATCCATCAATTTTCCGGAAAATTAACTAACTAATTGGAGAATTTTTTGAATATTCGAAAAACTCGTTCAATTTGCCACAAACTTTGAGAAAATCATTGAAAAATCGACAATATTTGTCAAATTATAGCGGAAAATATGAAAAACGTACGTTCCCAGATTTTCTTCTGTAACTGAAAGGTTAATTGGAATTTTTCAAAATAAAAAACCTTCCTAAATATTCATATGAGGTTTAATTGGATTTTTTTTTATTAAAAAAGCTGAAAGATACTCAAAATAACTACTGTATTTATTCAAATCTCGAGATATATCGATTATTAAAATTATTGTTTTTTACACCGAATTGTATGTATGCCTTCCAGTTTTCATCAATTTTCCGGAAAATTGCCTAATTTATTCAAGATTGTTTTGGAGACCTAAGAATCTCTCTCAATTTGCCACATACATGAGAAAATGATTGAAAATTCGATAATATTTGTTAAGTTATAGGAGAAAATATGAAAAACATATGTTCCCAAATTTTCGTTTGTAACTCAAAATTTATTTGCAATTTTTCAAAACAAAAAACGTACTTAGATACTCCTTGAAATGTTCTTTCTAATGCTACTATATTCATTACAATAGCTTATCAAATAAGGCAGATATCGATGATTAAACTTTAGCATTTTTAAACACAGAATCGAAGAAAAAAACTAATAATTTCGGCCAATTTCCCTGAAAACTAACAAATCTGTCGAAAAATTACTTCCAAAAGCTTTATCAATTCTCTAAATATTGTGAAAAAATCATTGAAAAATTGGTAATATTTGTTAAATTATAAAGGAAATATGGGATAATAATTGAAAAACGCATACTCCCAAATAAACCTCTATAACTCAGAATTCAATTGGAATTTTTGAAAACAAAATACGTCTTTGGATGCTCCGCAAAATGCTGTATCTAATGGTATTTGAGAAGTTACAATGCATCATCAAACAAGAAAGATATCAATGATTCAAGATTAGCACTTTTAAACGCAGAAATGAAGAAAAAGATTCGCCCTCAATTTCGGCCGATTTCCCAGAAAACTAACAACTCTATTGAAAAACTCCTTGGAGACCTGAAAAACTGTTTCAGTTGGCTATAAATTGTGAGAAAATCATTGAAAAATTGATAAAATTTGCTAAATTGTAAAGAAAATATGAAAAATTATAGAAAAATACATAACTCAGAATTCAGTCGGAATTTTTTTAAAACAAATACATCTTTAGATGCTCCTTAAAACGCTTTATCTAATGGTATTTGAGCCGTTACTATATATTATCAAACAAGCGAGATATCGATGATTTGATAAATTCGTATTTTTCTCCTATTAATAATTTCCGTTATATATCCGCTTGAGAAGGCGTCGATGGAAACAGGGTGGAAAAATGTAGCCGTCCTTAATGTCAGAATAAACCTTTCGCTTGTATCACGTCATGGATATTGAATCGTTGACAGATTATCGGATTTCCAGTCATCGAAATGATAATTACAATTCGAATGTTGCATTGTTTAATGTTAAAATATTGACTAGATATCCAATTTCCGTTGAATCAATGGAAATTTTAACAAAATCCCCGACAATATTTAAAGATTCATCAATTACAATCCAATCTAAACCAATATAGAACAACACTTAAACAATAACCGAACATCTTTACGATTATGGTGGGTATATCGCGATTACGTCTAGACGTTCACCATTTTGTTGATTTTTCATGAAAACAAACAAATCACATCCGATTATCTTTGTGCAAGCTAGCAAATAAATCTTTTATTTTAATACCAACGATCATTTCTAACGATAAATCCTACCGTCAAAATAAATTCTCGAGTGTATTGCACGTTTTTCGTTCGTTATTGTCGAATAATACAATTTCGATTCCCGATGTGATTACTTTAACCTTGACAGTGAATTTCATTAAATTTTAACAACAATCAATCGCCAAGGGGACACGAGTCTTATAGCAATATTTCAACAGAATTGACTTTAGTTTCTTTCTAGTTTTACTAGAAAGAGAATTACCACATCTACTGATTTGTTAATTGGCTTTATACAAAGTCGATAATTAAATTCGACGTTCACGTTGACGATTAGTTTGGCGAAATTGATTTGCCGGTATGTTTGTCGGGAAAACTAAATGTACTTAATGATGTTGATTTTGGTGGATGCGCCGGGTAGATTCCTCACTTGCTCTACATTAATTATAAAATAGTTCAGGTGTAATTAATAGGTAATGCTCGACTTTCACGTGTACTACCCTTGTAGGGATAAAACATTAAACAGTAGAAATTTACCGCCGATAAAAGTTGGAAAGGCTGGTTTCACCAGCAAAAACACGTGTAAAATCGCTCTTTGTTCATTTTTTCTGGTTTAGTTTTGCGTTCGATTCGTTTGTGCGGAAGAATTTCCTGTTCGTTGGTCGGTCGTTGGCTCCCTTGTAATTTGTAATAGAACGGATGGAGACAGGCGCCTGTTTGTCTACAATAAGGGGTGATTTGTGAACTTTAACCTGAACTTGCCCGTTGAGACTTTCACTCTAATCAAAACGATTTCATTTATTTTACAGCGATTCGGTCAATAGTCCGAGTTTTTTCTCCTCTACAAGATCAATACGGCGGCCTTGATAGACGATTCTGGAACACAATAAAAGGCCATTTGTATTTTTGTAATTGGGTTGTAATTCTTGTTGAATAACATTGATTATGTATTGTTACATAACGAGTTACTCGAGTTAATGATATGTTATATAAATTTTCTGTTGCAGGTTATTTTGATTAAAATACTCGACGGTGATCGATCGTAGAACGCTGAAAGGGATTTTCGTTGTTGTTTTATTGGTTTAAATTCCAACCATAGAGTCGTTGCTTGATCAACAATTCCTTGTAAACATCACCACCCTCACCAATGTCTCTATGGACGACGCTACAACAATACTCAACCATAGCCAGCAAGCTTTATATAGCACATATCCGGTTGGTGGTGATCCACCGGAGAATCTCTCCGATCCGGATGTTAATATAACACGAACAATATCACGACTAACATCACCATTAGCCGTTACAATTGCAGTATTATTAGTATTTCTATTTTCACCGATGATATTGATTGGAAATTCGCTTGTATTGGTAGCCATGTATCGTTTTAAACGATTACGGACTCCGAGTAATTATTTAGTAATGTCGTTAGCAACATCGGATTTAGGTATTGGGATGTTTATGCCAGTTGGAATGTATTTGGAATTGGGTGGTGGTCAGAATTTTACAAGCGCACGTGTTTGTCTTTTGAGTTACGGCATTGCTATTAGTTTATGTTGCGTTTCGGTATTGGTGATGGTTGCAATAGCCGTTGATAGATTCACTTCTCTAGCCCGACCCTTGCGTTATAATAATTTGATCACACATTCAGCTGTAGAGCGGTATATTGCAGTATTTTGGGCTTATTCCTCACTAGTCGGCTTCACCCCGCTAGGCTTTACAATTATCAATGGAGTCAATTACAAGTAAGCCTATTCTAAAATTGTTTAACACAATAATTGATTTTTTGATCGATAGAACTGGAGACTGTTCGTTTGGTAGTTTAGTTGCAAAACCGATCCAATTGTTCATGTTTTGCGCCGTCTACGGTCCAAGTGCTCTCATTCTGTTGGTCTGTTACGGTTACATCTATTTGATAGCAAGAGGTCACGCCCGCGCCATTTCCGAAGTCCGACATTCAATCCAACATACATCCGGCGTGTCCGGCTCACCACGATACGGTCTAGCATTGGCGATAACAACAGGAATGTTCCTAGGGCTCTGGTTGCCGTTTCAAGTAAGTTCAATTTGGGAAAAATCCGACTGAATCTAATTAACGGAAAACTTCTCGCCCAGTCGATGACCTGCAATAGATAACAAGCCAATTTCAAGTTCGCTAAACTTAATCTATCCATATAATAAGTGGCGACTTGTTTTGTCTTATTTGTGTTAGACGAATCGTATTTTGGTACTTTCAATTTGTAGCCTTTCAAAACGGACAACACGTAGGGTTAGACTGTCACAGAATTTGATATTGAAAGAAATTGTCTTTTATTTTTTCATATCTGCACGATATTTAGTTTTAGCTTCAATATGAAACGTCTCCAAACAAGAAGAGGCGTTTTGAAAGGCATGCCAACCTACTATGTAGTTTACAATTTAAATCCCACCGAGTCTATTAATATGGAAAATTCAGAGTGACGCGTACACGGGATGAATCCGGATTATGATTAAAATATTGACATACACTCTATTGTAAAAAACCTCAAACCCAAATTAATAATCTCGAATAATTGCAAATAAATTGAGATTAATTGTTGGTAGTTGTAGTGCTGCGTCATTGCAGCGTAATCTGCATGGCTGTTATTCATTCGGTGTACGCTTTGTTGGAAGTACCACATCATTTTTCCGATATAATTAGATTACGTTTGATGGAATCGATGTACACCTATCTGAAAGGTTCAAATTCTCGTATTGTACAATCGGTTATTTCGAATTATGGTGGATGCGCCGGGTGTAGTCTAAAAATCGCTGGCCTTATCAAAAATTGAACAACTCTCATATTACCAGTTGATAATGCATCAAATTTCCTGTTTAAAGGCGGAACAAAGCGACAAAATCCGTTTGATCTGAGAAACTCCAACATCAAAGCCGTCACCATTTCATTTATACATAAATAAATCTGCTTGTTCCAGTTGTGCATGCTGATGGATGTTTTCTTCAGTACAAATATCCTATCAGCATGGGTCGCCATCTATTTAGCATTACCAATATTGGCTAGTAGCGCATTTAATCCATGGATTTATGGTTATCGTAATGCTGAATTACGTTCAGCCGTCCGGCGTGTCATTGATGATCTATTAACAGCATTAGGTTTCACATATCGTAGTCAACAAGTTAGCGATCAGATAGCTCCGAGTGCCGCCGCCACGGCCGGTGATCATGCATCGTTCATCAATCACGTACAAGGTGATTGTTTCAATTGGAAACCAGATGGGGACTTTCTATTAGTACCGATTGCCCGGCCGGAGAGCTCCGGCGTTGTCTCCGATGGGGATGTTTCGAAGACGTTCCGGGATAGTCCCAGGATTGTTATAATAAGGGAACAGCAACAACAATTGAGAACGTTACGGGTTTCCAGGAGTATGGTGGAGAGTTTCGCTGTTGCCAAAGGATCGGATATTTTGGTAATTAAGGGCGATGGTATGAGACATGGGGCCAGTATTGTTTAAATCTCGGTATATTCCCAATTTTGCACGTTTTCTAGAACCAATTAGATTTAAGTCTACCATATATGACTGATTGGTTTTTAACTGGAACCCTTACCTCCGATTCTAGTCGTTTATTGTATGTAATTAGAAATTGTAAATTGACTCATATTGAGTCGGTGATTTCCAACAACAACCCATTATTATTATTATAACAATAAAATGATGTTGTAAAGGAATTTACTCTTAATAGCTGTGCCAATTATGGATGTATTTTGCAGATTTACTCCAAATTACTATAATAAAAATTCTATATTAGATGTTGTTAAAATTGGAGATTCTATGTAATAATGAGGTTTATATTTCTACGAGAGGTATTGCGGAATATAGGCTGTGAAGACAGATTACAGAGAATAAAGACAAATTTTTGTAATAATTTCGTTTGTATTCGGCAATAAAACGCCCGAATTTACTCAAAATATTTATTTCTAAAACTATAAAATTTGTTTATTTTCATAGATAAGTATCGAATCCTATTTTTGTAAGTCTAAATTCCTAATACATTCAATTTACAAATACATAATACAAGTATTTTTAATTCTATAAGCAGTCTTTTATAAAAAATGCCATCTACAGACTGAGCATCATTGTTCTTGTTGTTATCGAAATAAACCAGAAAAATCATCGAAACCAAACTGCATAGGAGCGCAACGGAGATCCGTTATAAACTTAAATCCTTAAATCTAAACATAAATATTAAACGAATAACAGAAGAATCGATTAGTCGATTAGTTGGTCCAATAATGGTTTGCTATCTATTCCCAACAAATGGAAGAGGCACCTCTCCGGCCGGTTTCAAGTCCGTATCGGCGCTTGGACTTTACGGACATTGCCCGTCTCCAATTGCTCTATCCGCTTAATATTCTCCACAGCTTCGCTGTATTCTTCAATCAACTTCCAAAATTCGTGTTTCCGGTGCTCGGCCTCCTCCTAAATTGTTACAATTGAGAACAACTCAATTATTAAAACGATCGACTTACTAGGATCTTCTTGATGGTGTTATCGTTGGGGTAGATGTGCGCCGTCGGGGTGTCTTGGATCCGTTCCCGGTTGTTATTCGACGATTTGGCTGTCGAATCGAAATCGTCGATGATAATACTGGAAAATAATACAGGTAAATATTAGAAAAACGATCAATATCGAGTACGGTTTTGTTCAGTTCACCGACCTAAATTAGAACATCGATTCGGTTGACAATAACAACGTTGTTTTCGTTTCATTGCATTTTTTTTATATCATCGATGAATTAAAACATTTAGATGAATTCTTGTTCTGATTTCTCACCACTTGGACAAGCTAAATTTAGGATTGGCGCCTGTTTGGTATTCAGGCCGATGTTCGTTCAGAACTGGAGAATATCATCGAGAATACAACAGGAGAAAACCGATATATTTCAGATTTATCTTATTATTGTTATTATAAATTGCTCAACAACCGCCCTCTTTACACCCCCGACCTAATCTATTTTCGTAGTATAATTGCGTTGATTGGGGCTTTTAATAGATCCCTTGACCTTCAACAGTGCAACGGTTCTTGTAGAAAATTCCGATAAGAAAGCGGCACGTGGTCTACATATTTATTATTTTTATTGGATTTTCCACCATAAATTACCATAAATTTCGAAAAGGTGGAAGTTTATAGAATCTAGTCGACAAAATATCCCCCAAATATTTATGTTGTTTTGGATAAAAGTTTCAATAATAACAAATAGAGAAAACCCTGAAAACTCAATGAGTCATTTTTGAATAATTCGAATCCATCGATTGAGGTCGATCGATGGTTTAATTAATTCAATTATTTAATTAGCGGTTAACTGTTTTCTCTCAAAAGGGTTGATGATATGCTTGTTTTCTAAATTTAAGCCAACTGTAGGTGGTTGACGTCAATAACGATATCAATCAAATAAGATAAAATTAATACACTTGTGATAATGCAAATTAGCGTCTATTTGACGTCAATATTGTTTGTAATAGCAGGAAATCGAAGAGATGACTCACCTGAGCGACGCTAGGCCCTTTGTTGCGTCCAAAGCGGAACTTTCAACAGCCTCTCCGGATCGCATTTTTATCTTGTTTTAAAATACAATTGGTTTCGACTCGATTTAAATTGAGGAAGCTCGTATCGCCTGCTCGTCGACTCGTTTATTTAAAATTTTTAAATTGAACCGTACTTCATGCAAACAAGCACGATTCGCTAGTCTTACTGTTAATATTGTTTGTTTGTTGTTCGAACTCAAAACACGCCACTTATTGAACTGAACCGGCAGCAGGACGGACGGTAGAATACCCGCAGTTGAAAACGATTGACGTTGGCCACACTATACACGTAGATTAAGTCCCCACTACTTCTTATATATCCACACGACTCTATCTACTGCATAGATAGAATAAAATGGATATCCTGAAGGCAGGTTTCAGGACTTTGTTCTATTTGAATCGTCGGTTGCTGGTTGAATTGACAAGTAACGAGTGGGCTTCAGCGGGGGCTGTCCATCATCAAATCGACACAATACAAACTAGAACTTGAAGCAATCAAATAAACAATAATTTTTCCTTATAGTCCTCACAATAACAAATCAATCATGAAAAAATAACGATATTTCCGTGCATCAATCGAAGCTCGCCAAATAATTGATGGAAATACCATCGCAATACGAAACCATCAATGTTATCCGATATAATTACGTAACTTAAGGCTTTTACGTAAACGTAAATACGACAATATTATATAATAATCTACAGTAGATTTAAATAGCTCGAAACGTTAATAATTGAATTCAATGAATCTTAAATTGAATTGGTCTAAAGTCTATTTTTAATTCGTTACGAGACAGGTGTTTTGCTCGCTTGATCGCCTCGCTTGCATCCCAATGAAGGTTGAAATCGGTTAGAAACAATTAGTTTATTGGAAATTTTCGAATTATCAATTTACATTTTAGTCAATGACAAGCCATAAAATCGTTTCGTTCGTGTTATTTTGAAATTTACAACGGACACGTGTTAGCAATAGTAAACTTTGGAGACGGTTTAGTATCCTCGACGACCCAGTTGTTTGTGGAATTAACAGGAAGACTTCCCAATTTTACCAGGAAACTTCCAGTAAATAAAACATTATATCGGATTTATCATAGAGAATGGTTTAGACAAAATCCGCCTTTGTATTACGATCAAAGTTCGAGTTTTCTTCACTTTTATTGCTAATTTATTCAAATTTAAACGTTTATGAATTTAATTAGTGCTAAAATATGATTTAATTATACTTAATAGACAGATTACGAGATAATTGTTGGAATTAAAGCGGCTTTTATTGTTGTTTTAGATTTCTAGAAACTCTGAATTGAATTCAATCGCTTCTTCTTGCGAGAGTAATTGAAAATACTGATTATTGGAAAAACTTGGAATTATTTGAACAATTTCTAAAGTAAAACTGGCTTTCCAAATCGAAATTATCGTTGACCACGACAATGATTGTTTTCCTGGTAGTATTGACGTCATTTTGTGCAGATAACTCTTTAAAATCGGCCGAAATTTCATCGAACTTCAATTGATTGATTGATTAATGGAGAAATTTGGAATTATTTGAACAATTTCTAAAGATAGCCTCGAGTAAAACCCCCTCGCTGGCTCTCCAGACCAAAATGATCGTCGAAGGCATTTCTAAAGATAGGCTCAAGTAAAATTGAGCTGCCCCTGGCTCCCTAAACGGAAATTATCGTTGAAGACGGCAATGATTGTTTTCTTGGCATCGTTGTCATTGGCGTCATTTTGTACAAATAATTCTTTAAAATCGGCCAAAATTTGGCAATTTAATCAAAATTCAGTTGATGCACACTTTCCAGAATGGTTTGAATCTAATTAAAAATTCTGATTATTGGAGAAATTTGGAATTATTTGAACAATTTCCAAAGACAGAAATGATCGTCGAAGTCATTTCAAAAGATGAGCTCGAGTAAAACTGCCACGTCCCTGGCTTTCCAGACAAAAATGATCGTTGAAGATTGGCTCAAATGAAAGTGATCTCTTCAGACAGAAATGACCGTGGAAGTTATTTCTAAAGATAGATTCAAACAAAACTGAGCCGTCTCTGG